>CAUYSK010087918.1:0-30703 GCA_963575035.1 Avahi laniger | reverse complement strand
CTGGACTATATTTTAAGGCTTTCAGAATATATTTTGAAATTTCTATCCAAAAATTTTGTAATTGTTTATATGCTTGTCAAAACCGTGATAAATAATCCATTTTCCACACTCACAAAACTGTGGATTATTCATTTTAATCTCTGTTAATCAGACAAGTAAAAAGTATACATTGCTTTAATTTTTCATTTCTTTTGAGTACTGGCAAGGTTAAATATTTTTTCTTTTTAAAAAACACATTTATATTTCTCCTTCTATATATCATAGTTCATGACTTTAGCCAACTTTTATAATGGGGTATTCTTTTATTATTTACCCACTGTCATATAATTTACAAATATCTTCCCAGTTTGACTCCTCTTATAACTTTATTTATGGCAGTTTTCTTATATACATTTTTTTAATTTCCAAGTTTTTAAATATTAGCATATTTCCATCATGTTTTCTTCTTTTTCTTTTATTTTAAATAACAGATTTTATTTCTTATCTCAAAATGCATGTTCATTATGAAAAAATTTTTAAACATAAATGAATTAAAAGAAGAAAGCAAAACTCATGTAATTTTACCTCCGAAAGATAAGAATTGTTAGCATTTCTTATTAACAGTAATTATTAACATTATTATATCTATTCATACATACTGCTTATGTAATTTTTTTACAAAAATAAAATCATATGGGACATAGCCATTGCAATTTTTAAAAATTTAAATGATATTACATGATTTTATGAATAACCAATTGTAAGGCTAAATAATATTATGTTTGAGGATGTACCATCATTTATTTAGCCAGTCTCTTATTTTTGAACATTTAAATTGTTTCCAAAGATAATTACTTTTGACAGAATCTGTATCGTTCCTTTATAAGACAGACAATCTTTCACACACAGTCCCTTCCCAAAGGAAGCAAATGGACTCATTTGACAAATGTCAATTCATTCTATAAGTGAAAATTTACATCATCCTGAAATATCAGATTATTATACAACCTTTCTTTTAGGCTCCTGGACATCCTAATCAGTAAGGTAAAGATGTGGGTCCCTGGGATTTCCTCTGCCTTCTCCAAGCCCTCAGCTATTGGGTCATGGTGGTCTCTCTGGACAATGCCCTCTAGAAATGTACACTGCCGGCCTGTACAGTTTTAAGTGGTGGCCCTGTGTAGGCCAAGCCACACTCGTCTTTAAAACAGGTGTGATTTGTGACTTTCTGGTAATCCTTCTGAGCATGGGATTCAGGGACCGATGCTGGGCATTGGTCCTCCAACTTCAGGGTACACAGATTCACCTGATGGAGTTGTTAAAATACACGTTGCTGGGCTCCATTTCCATCATTTGTGCTTCGGTAGGTCTGTGGTGGCACCTAAGTATTTGCAGCTCTGACAAGTTCCTAGATGATGCTGATGCTGCTGGTCTGGGGACCACACTTTAAGAACCACTGGCTTAGGGTCTCTCCCTTCAGACTATCACATTGCAGTCACTACCCTGCTTAAACCTCTTTTATAGCTTCCTCCTGTCTACAGGACAAAGTCCAGACTGCTTGGCAAGGCACTCACGTCTTTTATGCTCTGGCCCTGAGCTGTTTCTCTCCACACTCAGTCTTCACACTTGATCCAGCTCCTTGCCCCAGAAACTGACCTGTGTGGATGTGATCAACAGGCTCTGTGCCCTGTGCCTGCTGGATAGGCTGACAGGACACTGGAGTTCTGGTCACTTTTCCCTCCTTTGCCCCTGCAGACCAAGGGCTCATAATGACTTCCTGCTGTCACTAGTCCCAGGAGAGCTTTACCATCCCTTTTGGGTTCCTTTAACCCTGCTCACACCTCTGTGGACAGTCTCCTCATTACATTCTTTCTAATTACCCCCTTTTGAAAGCCCCTTCTCTTTCCTGCTGAGACTCTGGTTGATTCAGACCCTCCTTTTAATTTCCAGTTCCATTTCCCCTAACCGCCTTCTAGTCAGACATTTCCCAAACACCATGTCGTTCAAAATTTCTTGCATTTGTGTATGCTTTTCCTCTGGCTGAAAAGTCCTTTCACCATTCCTTATGTGGAAATCTACTCCTCATCCTTTGATGTGAAGAGCAAATGTCATTTTCTTCATAAAACTTTCGCTTTCGCATCCAAACTTACTCCGTGTTTCTGGGACTATATGTATCTATACAGCTTTATTGAGATATATTTCATATACCTTAAAATCCACCCATTTAAAGTGTATATAATTCAGCGGCTTTTAGTGTATTCCCAGAGTAAGACAATTATTACCACAATCTAATTTTAGAACATTTCGTTACCCCAAAAGGAAACCCTATACCCGTTAGTAGTCACTCCCCATTTTCCATTCCTCTTAACCCCTGGTAACCATTAATCTACTTTTTTTCTGTACAGTTTTGCCTATTCTGGACATTTCACATAAATGGGATCTTACAATTTTGTGGTATTTTGTGACTGGCTTCATTCATTTAGTATAATGTTTTCTTGTAGCATGTATCAACACTTTATTCCTTTTTAGGGCTGAATAATATTCTACTGCATGGATATATTAATACTACATTGTGTTTATCCATTCATCAGTTGATGAACACTTGGGTTGTTTCTACTTTTTGGCTATTATGCACAATGCTGGTATAAACATTTATGTACAAGTATTTGTGTAGATGTACTTTTTCAATTCTTTTCAGTATATACGTAGGAGTGAAATTTCTGGGTCACACAGTAACTCTATGTTCAAGTTTTTGAGAAATTGTCAAACTGTTTTCCAAATTGGTTGTACCATTTTACATTCCAACCAGCAGTGTTTGAGGGTTTCAATTTTTCCACATCATCCCTGATAGTTGTTATTATCTGTTTTTTAAATTGTAGACACCTTGGTTTGTGAGATGAAGTATCTCATGGGTTTGATTCATATTTCCCTAATGACTTAAGGAGGTTGAGTATCTTTTTATGTCCTTATTGGCCATTTGTAAGTCTTCTCCAGAGAAATGCCTTGTCAAGAAATCTTTGTATATTCTAAATACAAGTTCCTTGTCAGATCGATATGATTTGCAAGTATTTGCTCACACTGTGTGGGTTGTCTTTTTATTTTCTTGATGGTCCTTTGAAGCATAAAAATGTTTAATTTTGACAAAGTCCAGCTTACCTATTTTCTGTCTGCTTGCTTGTGTTTTTTGTGTTGTATCTAATAAACTACTGCTTAATCCAAGATATATTAATTTACTCTGGCTGCCATAACAAAATGTTACAGACTGGGTGACTTAAACAACAGAAATTTATTTTCTAATAGTTCTGGAGGCTTGAAGTCCAAGATTAAGGTGCCAGCAGGGTTGGTTTCTGGTGAGGCCTCTTGGACTTGCCGATGGCCACCTTCTCACTATGTCCTCACATGACCTTTCCCCTGTGTGTGCAGAGAGAGTGAGTTCCTGGTGCCTCGTCCTCTTCTTATAACGATACCATTCCTATCAGATTAGGGCCCGACTCTATGACCTCATTTAACCTTAATTACCTCCTTAAAGGTCTTTTCTCCAAATACAGTCTGTAATTGGGAATTAGGGTTTCACCATGTGAATTTTGTCTATGTCTATAATGTCTATAATGTCCATTATAGACATAATTCAGTCTATAATACAGGGTAACGAAGATAAACTCTGAAGCTTTCTTCTAAGAGTTTTATAGTTTGAGCTCTTGCATTTAGGTCTTTGGCTCATTTTCAGTTAATTTTTGTGAATGGTGTGAGGTAGGGGTCTGACTTTGTTTTTTTGAATGTGAATATACAGTTGTCCCAGTTTGATTTGTTGAAAAGACTATTCTTTTCCCCACTGAATTGTCTTGGCACCTAGTTAAAAATCAATTCATTGAGTTGAGGATTTCTGGGACTTTTCATATATAATGTTACTATAATGGTTATCATGTTGATTTAATTGTATAGAATGTAAGCTTCCTGAGTCCAGAAATTGACCATGTATGATAATGGAGGCAGAGCCTAATGCCCAACACCAAACAATACTCAATATGTACTCAATATTTAAATATATTTTAACTTTTTCTTCTGCTAAAATGCAGATGATATCTGGGAAAGGACATTATTAATTCTGTGGCATGGAATGGCTTATCAAGTTAAAAGATAATAAGAATTCTAGGGAAGGAGACACAAGACAGGTAGGTTTTGATGGATGAGTTGGGGGGAAGAAAGTATCATCGGCATTTGGTTTTGCCTGGCTGAGAGAATACCTTGGGAAGTATACTTTCTGGTGTTGGGTCCTTGAAAGGGACTGTGGCATCCCCCTTGCAAAAAATTAGAATGTAACAAGAAGAAGCTGAAGAAGAATCCACCTAATTGACAGTCTTATCAAGGGCCAGCCCACTTTTTAGGAAGGCAAAAATCAGAAAGTTGTCACAGAGGAGATTTGGCTATTAGATTAAAATGGGATCATGGATGCTTAAGAAACAACTCTTAGTTATCTACTTAATCAAAGTGGATGTGACTGGCCACAAAGTGCCCAGATATTTTTTTAAACATTATCCTGGGTGGGTCTGTGAGGGTATTTCTGGAGGAGGTTAACATTTGAATCAGTGGACTGATTAAAGAGATTGCCTTCCCAATGGGGATGGACCTCATCCAATCTACTGGAGGGCTGAATGGAACAAATGTGAGGTAAAGGAGAATTCACTTTCTTTGTCTGGCTGTTTTTGAGCTCTGAGATTGGTCTTTTTCTGTCAGGCTGGAACTTACACCGTGTTTTCTCCTATTAGTAGTTCAAAGACCCCCGGATTTGGACTGGAACTACACCACTGGCTTTCTTGGGTCTCCATCTTGTACACCGCAGATTGTAGGACTTCTCAGCCTCTATAATTGTGTGAGCCAATTCCTTATAATAAATCTCTTTCTATATATGAGTGTATATAGCCTATTGGTTCTGTTTCTATGGAGAGCCATGACTAATACTGAGAAAATGACAAAGTTAAAAATAAATATAGAAGGCAATGTGATTAAAAAGAACCAGTGGCTCTACCGTAAGTGCAAACATTAATACGACTTTAACACACTTCATAGTTTCTTTTCAGAGTCAGGTATTATAAACCAAGGCAAACAAAATCCACTTCCCAAGCTTTGTCCTTGAAAATCATTTCTGCATTCCTTACCTCATTATAAATGTGTGGTACTTTGAATTATCTCCTGAACCAGTTGTAATATCTTATTGATTTCCTCATTAAATTAATGAGTTAAATAACATTTTTCACAAATGTGTATCTTATATTTGTATGAAAGTCATGATTTTATTCTCTTTCAAAAATTATTAACACATGCAGAGGTAGGAACAAAGTCTCACTATTTTATGTCAGATGATTTTATGTACTAATGGCACTCACAGGATGGAAAACAACAGTTTTCCTTTCTAGACTGAGAAGTAGGAAATTCAGTCTTATTTTTCATTCTTCTCAGTACCCCCTCTTCCATAGGGTATCATCGACTATCTTGCAGTCAGCTGTTTAGGGTATTGGAAATAATTCCTATGTTTAGACCTTTAAGGGGAAAATGAAAATCTGTAAAATAGTAACAGATTTTGTCCATCTTAAAACTAACATTATTTTATCTCTTTAGTTTTTTCTCTACATCTCAACTCTCTTGGCCTTGCTTTCAAGATTTTAATTTCCAAAAGATCTTTTATTTTGCCCTCTAAAATTTTTTATAGCATTCTGTTCTTGTTTCACGATATGTCTTCCCTAATCTCAATGATAATATTCACAATAATTATTCTCAAAAATAATCTCAATGATAAAAGTGTTCTCCTTGCATTATTTTTATTTCCTCAAGGTCGTATTGGGCTTTTTGTTTGTTTATATTTTTTAGTCTGAGGCTTAATCTTTCATGTCGGGAGTTTCCCACAGAGGGTAACAATCCCCAATGGCTCATGTTTGAGAGCAGGGAACTGAAAAGTGTATTGAACTAATGGTTGTATTTGCCTCGCACTTATTCTGATACGACAAGTGTCAGTGACCGGTCCCAGGAGAATAACTGAGCGGCACGCAGTGAGTTGGAGAGTCAGAAAGTTTTATTGCCCGCGGCCCAGATTGAGGTCAAGCCTCCCAACATCTGAGCACCTTTTCTGGGTTTTTGTCAGGTTTTATACTTTTTTGGGGGGTTACTTATAACAAATCACACACAAGTACAAATGATTAACCAATTAGCAAAAAGACTTAAAAGTTATCCAATAAACAATAATTCTTATAGGTAGTAGAAGCATGATAGGCTTATAACAAACATCATAATCATGACAGGCTTGCAGTTTTGTTCAGCTTTGCTCAACTACTCTGTGGTTTTTTAGCTTGCAAGGCTGACAGGTGTCAGTGTCTACTTGTTGCTTTGTGGTTTTAAGCAGAATCAGCACAGAAATTTCCCTAACAATTCCATTCCTCCTTAACACACTCTCTCCATTCTCCCCTACTCCCAATCTGGCTGGCTCTTCTTTCTTTCCAGATTCAGCTCAAGCATTACCTCTTTTTTGGAGGTAGTTTATGTATCCAACCCTGCCCCAATAGTTTCACATACCCCTGTACCACACCACATAGATTATGAGCTGCTTGGATGTAGGGACCCAATTCTGCCTCCCCTTTGTGTCCCCCTATGTGTGGCACGGTCGCATACATATTGTCAGTGCTCAGTAGCTGTTTGTGGAAAGAATGAATGTATGAATGCCCACCCCAAACATATGCTTTATATGCATTGTCTATTTTTATTCTCACATTAACTCTACACCATTCTGCTTTTTTTCATGGTTCTTTTTCAACTGAGGAAATATTAGAAGAAAAAACCAAGAACTGATAAAATATTAAGCAAGTAAATGTATTGACATGCAAAAGAACAGCCTTTATATTGACATATAGGTTTAAAACAGAGAAGTAAATGACACAATAGTGAGATCGATGAGGGAGAGAGAAGGCCTCATATGCACCTGGCACTGTGCTAAGTAAGCACTTCGTATACTTTATTTGTGTCTCAAAAAAATCCATCGATTTATAGATGAGAAGTTGAGGCTCAAAGAAATCAAATAATTTGCCTCAAATCACAAAATTATGCTTTAAAATTAGGTCTCTATGGACCCTAAGCCTATGCTCTGGAGGATCGAGACAGGTAGAATGTTCGCTTTGGTGGGACTTTTGGTATCGTGATGGCATGAGCCCCTCCCCAGCCCTCTCAAGTCCCTGTGCCTGCACTTAGTGTACTTACGTACTTTCTATTTCGAATGCTGCTCTGCTTTTAGACCGAGGCTTTCAAAAGAGCCAGACAATCAGCCTTACTAAGTCACTTGTAGTGGAAACCCCTGATTTGGTTCTCTGTTTCCACTCCGGTGAATGTCTGAACTGCTCAGGGCATAATGCCTAAAAAATGCCAACTTTGTATTTCCCAGCACGATTCTTAGCTACAGCAATCAATAAGACATACCCTTCTTTTGCTAATAGCGGCATTCTAAAGCGTCTGTCCCTTTGCATCAAGAAATCACATTATGCTTGTCTGCCAGTTGACCAAAATAAAACATTTCCAACAGCTGTGCCTCTTTAACTGATGCTGTTTTTCTTATGAGCTTAGTACTAAAAAGGCAAACAAAATAAACAGAATGGGACTTCTAGTTCCCTCACCTTGCCTACCCCTTACATGGGTACCGACCATAGAACTAAACCAATAAATGAGCTTTTCAGATCCAAATGTCATATGCAGCACTTCACACATATAGGAAAGTTCTAGAATCCTTATTCACAAGCCATTTCTCCACTTAGGAGTGCCAGAGAACTCATCCAACAGATGTCACTGAACCCAGGAGCCTGAGGAAAGGGAGCATTTGTGTTACGGATCATAAATAACTTTTATATTTTTAACCCCAGATCATTGGATTTAGGGCCTACCTAGTTTGGAGAGGTCCAAGGCTAGATCACACGATTGTGATCTTCATTAGCAAAGCAATATTGTGTATTTCCCCACATCTGAATAACGGATTATTTCCTTATACATATTGTAACTTTCTCTATTTTTCTCAAAGCGTTAATCATTTAACTTTACCCTCAGGCATGAGACAGGGTTTTATTTTTGTGCTCCTTAAGAGTATTCCTCTGGCAGAGTAAGTCATAAAACTCAAGTGTATCCCCTCTTTTCAATTTGTGGATTTAATCCACCGTAAAGCAATCTGACTACATAAAGAAAGGAACTGTGTTAAAAGCAAGTATTATTAATGTAATACTTCCTCTGGGCACATTTGCCAACCAAAATATTAAACTTCCTTTAAAGAAATTCTTAGGAATTATTAGTTTGTTGTTCAGTTAAGGGTTTACGTGTGTAAAAATATTCCAACCAAAGTAATATGCCTTGCACTGTAATATGTGTAGTCTTCCAGAAGGTCTATAATTTTCCCTGTTTGGGAGGTAGCCTAATTTTTCTTGATTACTAGAATGCTGGAAAAGTATGTTTTTTGCATTTTAGGCTAATCTTGGATGCAATAGTCAGCGTCCCTTTATGTTGAAAATATAAATGCCCAAATGGAATAGTTTCTATTTGAACACGTTGCCCATATCTGCTATAAAAATAAATGAAATAAACTAAAATGTTTAAGTCCAAATAAAAAATCACTGCCCCCAACTGTTTTCCATAAATGCTCAGAGTATTAATTCCAGCTTATCCTCCCTCTCCCACCCTGCTCCCTTCCTCTTTCTTTGCTTAGAATTCAACGCTTGAAAAATCATCCGTCCTTTTTCAGTCTAGAAGTAGAGGTCACACTCCCGCCCCACCCCCAGCCCAAGCAAGGTCTCGGTGAGTTTGTGGTTGGGCAATGCAGGGCCTGACCCCATCTGTGCTCCTGGAGAGGCTGAACAAGCACCGTCCACACAATGCAACAGCTGTCGCAGACCAGCCTCGTTCTTTCCCGGTAGAAGACGGAGGGGACTGAGTCGCACTAAGTGCACTGGACACCTACATTTTATTTTGTCTGAAAGGACAGGTGGCCCTAATGCAGCCTGTCTCCAGGACCCCTGTCCCCTTTGTCCCTGTGAACACTGCTCTGCCCATCCCCAAGTCGTGACTTAGTTACTCCAGGCTTTGGGGTGAAATATGAAGCAAGAGGAGGGAGGGAAATCTTAGACACGGAACAAAGCCATTTGAGAGCTGTCGCATCAGCCTAGGACTTTGATTTCGTGTGTTTTCATCTTAAATGCTGGTTACTATAGCTACCGTGAGCGACAGATATAAAGGAACCAGCAGTGGCTTTTCAGGAGAATTGTGTATCACATTTTCTTGTTTGAGCTTTTCCTGCACTGAATGTCAAGTCAAGGATACCCACTTTAATTAATGGCTAAATTGGAATCGAAAATGAATCGTAATTAAGCACCTGATGTTGCCAGAATAAGATATTCAGTACTTCGGTTTTCTGCCAGATGTAGAAGTGTGCACGACATAGACTTAATCAGGAAGAGAGTCTCAGAAGCCCATTTTAAGCTTATTAACATTGTTATTTATTCGGTTTTAAATATGTAATGTCAGGTTTATTCTGTTAATTTGAAGAAACAATTGATAGCAATCACCCTTTACTCTTCTTAAATGATTAGATGAGCATTTTTTGGTATCATTAGACATTGCAAAGGTTCAAGAATATGAATCATAGAGTCTCATGCAGAAGTTATTAAGATTCCTTATAGAAGCTGAAGACTAACCAGCACAACTTTACGATATTCCTCTATTTTATACTCTATTTGCTCTTCAGTGGCCTGCACATTGTCTAAACAGCCATTAGAAACTCTTAATTTCCCTTTCTCTGAATTACCCAGCTCTCTGATCTGAAGCCATACTGTCTGTGAAACTTTGCTTTAGTAGAGCCTGTACAACAAAACCAAACAATGCAGAGACTTGTAAAAGATCTCTTCAACCTTAACAGAGAGGCAAAAAACAAAACAGCTTCTCTGCTCCTGATGGAAATGATTACCAATTTAAGATTCCCCACAGAGAAGCCTCTCTCCATGATGCATGGAAAAATTTCCAGAACATAATCTAATAATAGCAAAATAAATAGAATATTAAATAAATACTCCAACAAACCTGTAGCTCGTATCACTAATGGAAATCCAGAGTGCTGACAGTGTGTGGGTTTTTCCTGTGACCCAGAGCATGTAAGAGGTATGCACCCAGTCTCAGTGATATCATATCAAGGTGTGGACTGTCTTTGTGCTTTTCCATATGGAAAATGTGATGTACAGAAAAGGGATATGGTCTGCCCACGGTTATCTCACACGGAGACAAGTTTATTATAGAGACCAGCGTCCTAGTGTTCAGTGGAGGCTTGATCTTCTGTTATAATATACTGCCTGTTCTAGCACATAAACTCTTTTTACGTGAAGCTTCATTGCGCTTTCCTTACATCTCACTGAGCCTAGTGAGGTGATCAGAAAATAATTATTTTCATAATATATTTTAAAATGTATGCAAGTAATGTATATTCATGATAAAAAACCTGAGACTATATTCAAGAAAAAAGAAAATAAAAATCGACAGTAATTCTATCACTTGCATTTAAGTGCATACCCTTTTAGATATTTTCCTTGGCATATTCATGGCATATATTAGTATGCATGTAATACATAAACATGCAGTTTTATTTTGTACAAAAATGAGATCATACAATACATAATTTTATACTCTTATTTTTTGCACATATAGATTGCTAATATATAAATATGTTAATAAATATATTTTTACAACTTCATTTTTAAGGAATAGTGATCTATATAAATTCAATAATTAAGTTAGCTACTTCTTTATGGGTTGTGCATTTAATTTTTTTCTACTTTTTTTATAAAATAGAAACAACAATACTAGGGTGAACATTTCTGTAGTTAATGTTTGCACACATCCTTAATTACAAGTATATAATTATTGGTTGATTAGTATTAGTCTAAAGATGTTTTGAAGCCCAGCAACTTACAGATCAAGTATGATGTAAAGGCACATTCCTCTGAGGGATCCATATCTTACCTCCCTATGACACTACACAAAGAGCTGTTTTGAAAGTGACCTTGAACTTCGCAGTTATTTCTACCTTGGCAATATGGGCAGGCAGGATTTTAGCATCAGAGAGAGAGGAGGAAAGAAGAGGTAAAAACTCTGACTAAATAAAAATATTTTTTCATTAGCGAAGGAGCCCAGTTCCATTCCACGTGGCAAATACTGAATAGTAATATTCTCTAAATGCCAAAGTGACAGAAAATACTATCCGTGCAAAGGGACAAATTGTGGGGAATAAACTGTGAAGGTCAGATTATCTTCTAAGAAGCCACATGGAGAAAGAAAACCCCTGATGACAGAATCCCATCAGCCAGCAGATCAGCCTTGAAATATGAACTTTCATGGGATATCATGAATCCTTCTAGGAACTGCAAATCTCCTTGATCTTTCTGCCTGCAGTGTTTTGGAGATGTTTACAGTAAAACTGTAACCTAAAACTTGCCTTTCAGGAAAAGAATAAGTGGTAATCTGATCCTAGAAAGCTTTCTGCACTAGGCTTTTAAAATAGCAAGTGAGCTGAAGGATTTTCCTCCCACCATGCCCCTGATGAAGGGACATGGGGTGGGAACTAACAGGCATTCACCTACCGTGGACCCGGCATGATGATAAATACTCTACAAGCATCATTTCATCGCTTCCTTATAAACAACCTCGTGTGTGACTCATTATTATCCCATTTTATATAAGATGGAAACTGAAATTTGAAGAGATGAAAAATTTACCTCGAATCATACAGTTTCCTAGACTAGATTTGAACACAGCTCCGCTAAACTGTAAATCGCATGCTTTTTCTATCACACTTAAGTGCTTTAAACATCTTCCTTATAACTTGCCTTGCCTAGATTTTGGTAATTCCTCTTTGACATAAAGTACATGCTTGGGCTAGCCAGGCAAAAGCAACTTTGTGAGTTGAGATCCCACCGTTTCTCACAGTGGCAGCTCTCAGAATATAGGCACAAGGTCACTTCTAGCTTGAATAAAACTCCACCTCTTCAAATTCTGAGGGGCCTACAAGCCCATGTACTTTGTAAGGGGCACTCCCATCGGAGCCTTTAAACCCGGCGCTATCGATGGCAGTCCTTGTTGCTCATCTGAGGCCAGGCCTGCTGGTGTACTGGGTTTTCTTCACTAACTTGGTAGGAACACAGGCCCTCATTTCAACTTTCTATTACTAGAAAGAGGTTTGGAAGCCTGTTGCCATGGCCTGCACCTGTCATCCCAGCTACTCAGGAGGCCGAGGTGGGAGGATCACTTGAGCCCAGGTGTTAAGGCCAGCCTGGGCAACATAATGAGACTCTGTCTCTAAAAAAAATAAACAAAACAAAAATAAAAAATAAAATAAAAATAAAGAGGCCTGGAGATAGCCACGTGTTGAGAAAAACACTTATAAAATTCTGATGAGAAGGATTACAGAATAATAGTTAAATATTACTTCAATGGTTTATTTCATTAATTCAATCAAGTAATGATAACCCTAATAATAATGATTAAAAGCAATAATAGCACTGAGGTCTCACCATGTGCCAGGTACTCTCTAAGTGTTTTATGCATATTCTGACACCAGTTGGTGTACTGCAATTCAGTTCTGACACAAATTACCTAAAGTTGGTGTAGACTCCACAATTTAAGGGCTCAGCTCTACACAAGATTACCCTCACATCAGATGCCAGCCACACTTCAGGGGTCCCCAGGATGCCCAAACTTATGACCGGCTACAAATACAGGGGTTCCCACAACCCTGTTGGGTTTGATATTAATAATTCATGAGAACAACTCACAGAATTCAGAAAAGCACTATACCTATGATTACAGTGTCATTATAAAGCTTGAGAATCGGGACCAGCTCAGTGAAGAGACACACAGGGCAAGGTCTGGGAGGGTGTCAAATGCAGAGCTTCCTTGTCTTCTCCTTGTGGGATCAGGATGTGTCACTCATCTACCAGGAAGATCCACTGAGCTTCAGTGTCTAGAGTTTTTACTGAGGTTTTGTTATATATTAAATCTCTGGACACAGGATTGAACTCAGTCTCCAGCCCCCTGTTCTCTCGGGTGTCAGGAGATCCTGTTGGTATCCCATGGCTCAAAGCCTCAACCGTCTCATCACGTAGTTCGTCTTTCTGATAACAAGCCTACATCCTGAGCCTTCTCCAGCGCATTAGCATGAACTCAGGTGGGGCTCATAAATAACAAACCCTCCTATCACTTGGGAAATTCCAAGGATTTTAGAAGCTTCCTGCCAGAAATCTAGGAAAAAGGCCAGACAAATTCTTTATTATACGAGAATACACATTATTTAATTTGTCCCTCATAACAGTCTAAGAGGTAAGAATTATCTTTATTTTATAGGTAAGAAAATTAATGCTTTGGCCAGGCATGATGGCTCAGGCCTATAATCCTAGCACATTGGGAGGCTGAGGCGGGAGGACTGCTTGAGGCCAGGAATTTGAAACCAGCTTGAGCAAGAGCGAGAGCCCCATCTCTACAAAAAACAGAAAAATTAACCAGGCATGGTGGTGTGTGCCAGTAGACCCAGTTACTCAGAAGGCTGAGGCAGGAGGATCAGTTGAGCCTAGGAGTTTGAGGTTGCAGTGAGCTATGATGATGGCACTGTACTCTAGTCTATCCTGGGCAACAACGGGAGAATCCTGCCTCAAAAAAAAAAAAAGGAAAATTAAACATTAATGCTTCAGAGATCTACATACATAGTCAGTTATAGAGACAGGATCAAACTCAGGTCTCCCTGGCTTTAAAGTCTACCCTTGATCCATCTTAGCCATTAAATAATATTTGACCCCCAATTTGTCTTAAGAATATTTGTATATGAGCAAGTGTATACACTCACACACTTATTCTGAAGTATGTCATAGGAGAGACTGGTAATTAAACTACTATAGGAGAGAATGGTAATTAAATCCCAATATCCACTCCCCTTTGAGCAGGGAAACCCTTGAGTTTTAGATGGATATTCAGTGTTGGAATGGCATTTCCCAGCTTCTTTGCATCTAGCTGTGAGCATATGTGATATATGCAGTTTCTGGAACATGTCCTTGAAAGAGAAGCTGGTTGCCTTCTCCTTTTTCCTTCCCTGCTTCTGAGGACTAGAACACAGTCTGGTGCTCATGAGCCACCATCAGTCATGAGAATGAGAGCAACACCTTAACGGAAGGTGGAGCGACAAAATAAAAGTGACCTGCCTCCCCGTCTGGGTTTGAAACAGAGCCACCTCCTTACCCCAGAATGCTCAACTGCCTATGGGCCGTAATGTGTGAAAGAAACTCCTATCTTCCTTAAGGTACTATATTTTGGGATCTCTTTGCATATTATTTTGACCTGTATTTTAATTATCACAGCTATCAATGTCAAGGTTTTCCTGTAGGCTTCGAGCATGGCGTGATAGTGGGAACAGTGTCACTGGGGAGCTCACCTTCAAACGTTACTCCTTATTTAGCATTGGGTTCAGACTGCATTCCTGCTTTTAGTCTCTTGAGTACTTACTGTGGATCACTCTTGATTTTATCAGCTTGAAATGCTTATGCATTGAATTGGTTATCTGCATGATGAAACTCATTATTTCTTCTGCACAAACGCAGTTTTATCAAAAGACAGTTATATTTTTTTCTCCATTGTGAAACTCTGTCGACAAACCTCAAAGTGGAGGAAAAAAATGCCATAAACTTTCCATCCTACAGTAATTCAGATTTATGCTCAAATGCTGCTTTGCTTTGATTGGTGCCGTTACTGCTCTACACCCTGGCACTGTCCCTATGCTGAGCTTGGCCTGACACTAAGCTAAGCCAGTTTGGTGACTTTTGTTCTTGGAGGTTAAAGTTTGATTGCAACCAGTATTCTGGTTCTTTGTTTATATTTCTCTTCTATAGACTCAGATACATTTAAAAGTAGAACTTAACTCCGTATATCTCATTGAAAAGTAAGAAACCTTGTGATTTAAGGACATTAAATCACAAGTTCTTTAACTTATAAACTCTGCAACAACTAAAAAAGCCCAATTACCTTGGCCTTTTAAAACTTGACTTTATGTTTGCCCCAACGAGTTATAGCTGCGCATTAAAAACAAATGCTGACAACATGATATGGGGGCTGTTTTTTAATTGAGTTCAATAAAAAAAACAACGCACATTTTCATAGCTGGCCTCTGCTTTCCAAAAAGTCTTTTAAGGAAGTAGTTTAATTAATGGATATTTGAAACTTAGAGAAGGGTGTGGTTATTTACACAGTTTGGGATTGCCAAATTACCTGCAGTATTTGGAAACAGAAAGCTTATTATGTGTGTAAGAGAGGACAAAATGAAGTAAAAATCAAAGCTTTCTTACATTCTGTTTGGGTTTCAGAGGGAACATTTCATGGTGGCAAATGAAAGAGTAACTCTTTCTGAGGTCTGCAAAGAAGATCATCAAAGCATGGTCACATTTGTATTTGAAAGACTGAGACAACCAGTCAGAGAAAAGTGGATTGGGAAGGTGAGCAGTAAACAGGAAGAGGGAAGCATTCTTTCGAAGATGGGGTACCCAACTGTTCACCCTGTTTGTCATGGGGAGGTGGACAGCCTTGGAGGGGGCAGTGAGAAATCTGTTTCATTGTCAGTCCTTCCACGTTTGATCTAATACTCTTTTATAATGGAATATTGATGTGGGCTACTTTAATCAGCTAGATTTCATTACTTTCTAGCTAAGGAAAATATTTTTGAAATGGAGTGGGGAAAATAAGAACGGCAGCATTTTATTACTATATATCTTATTTTACAGGGTACTTGGTGAGGGCGGTGGGGTTAAAACCTCAGTGGGGTTTTGCTACGAGGCTTTGCAGGACAGAGGATAATGCAGGGAAGCGCAGTATGGAAAATATTGTGTAAATGTCAGGCCCAGGGTCAAAAAGCAGGAGAGAAGGCGGCCAGACAAGCTTCCTCTTACTCAAATAAATTTCAGCGAGGTCTCTGGCGGTGCCACTGGTTCAACAATCCCTGGCTTTGCCTGTTGCTATAAAACACCTTCACCCTAGAATCAACTGTTTAAAGAAAACAGAGAAACAATCAAGAAAGGTGTTTATTTTTGAAATTATAAAAATTGGCTTAAAAACAGATCAACAAGACATAGCAAATGTTGGTTGCATACAGGTTGGTGGTTGTTAATATAAGAAAGGCAAGTTTGCTGAATTTTAAAAAGTTGAACGAAAGCACCTTTTCTTTAAACTTAGTGTAATTATGGTGGGTTCATCTTTACAAAATGAGCAGATGAAATAAATAACATCCCAAGTTGACTGAAATATTCAAGGAATATAATTGAAGACCAAATTGGTTTATTTAGGCTTAATCTATTTGAATAATTAGGCTTCTGTTACTTTAAATGTGAGATTGGTCATTCTGTCAGCTCCTGCTTTGTTTTGGAGTTTCTGGACTTCACTTTTTCTACTCAAGAATTTACTTATAAATAACTGGTGGGTATCTATGCTTAGAAAACTCCTCTATCATTACGACATGTAACATTACTAATAAGTAAAAGTCTGATATAGATTTTATGAACAAATAAGAGCACACTGAGGAATGATCACCTACACCTCTGTTGGTGAAACTCCCCCAGCCTTGGGCAAGAATATGATCAACATGATCAAATATTTATTTGGTACCTGCAGGAGTGCTGCTTCTGCACTGGGCCCCAGGCCTGCTCTGTTCTGGGGGTTAAATAGAGTTGAAACTTCAATCCCTCAAAGAAAAATTTAAAAATTCATTTGTGAATGGAGCTCTAAATATGAGCATTTTTACACACATCTTTTGTATAACCCATTTATATTGGAGCCAAACTCAGGATTTCAAGTCCTTAAAACCAATAGGAAGGTAGACTTGCTCTTTTAAAGTAAATATCAGGTGATTGAGAACTTTCAGAATATGACTTTTTTGGGATTAGAGTGGGGATGAGTGTTCAGGGTTGAGGGAAACAGGACTCTGGATAGCCTATCCTCACTATCAATTACATATATTATATATTACATATTACATATTATATTATTAATATATAATATGCATAATATAATATATAACATTACAATATAATATTATATGTTATGTTATATGCAATGCATTGTTACCTAATATTTATTATTATAATAAATATAATTATTAATATATAATATGGTATATATAATAGCATTATACATACATAATGATTAGATGATTCTACTGTAGATGCTTTATCTATCAAGTTTTAAATGTTTCTGGGTATTCTTAGAGCCCATCAGTAAATAACTTTATTCTCATCACATTTTTATCAGTATTATATAATTAAATGCTCTCACAAGGTGGAGTGACATTACGATACTTGGTTCTTTTCTTCGTAAGAATAGTTTGTTAGTTTATTACATGACGATTCTACCCCTCTGGTTGTGAGATCCATGTTGGTGTCTTGGAGTGGGTAACTTGACCATGTGGCATGAGGCAGACTGGAAAGGAAGGTGAGTCTAGAATGAGACCTACCTCCAGAAACAGTGCCAACACTGGGAGGCTGGTCCTACAGCAGGGGCTGGGAGGAGATCCAGGGGAACAGAGTGTCTAACCTGGAGTGGTGATTCTCAAACTTGAGTGTTCATGAAAAGCACTAGGACAGCATGTTGAAAACATGGATTTTTGGACCCCACACCTAGAGATTCTGATTCAGTGGCATTGGATGGATCAAAATAAACCACGTTTTAAATAATACTGGGTTATTCTGCTGCAGTTGGTCTGTGGATCACATTTTGAAAAACACTGATCTAGTGGGTTGCAAAATAGGTAACGGGTGATAGTCAGGAATGGCAATTGGCAACAGGAATGTCACATCCTGGGAATGGGGTCTTGTGAAGGATGGACAGAGCCTTGGCTGAGGAATTAAGGTACAGACAATATTGTGGGAGTTGAACTGGCTAGCAGTGTTAGTAGGAACGTCCCGAGGGGCCTGTCTCCCAGACTGAGACAAGCCTTTGGAAGGAGGACTGTGAAGAACCAAGTAGTGCCATATCCAGGATGACAGCGGTTTAGGCCCAGGCACAAGGCACCCATCTGACCCAGTGCATCAGGGGAGACTGGGGCTGGGAGTAAGAAAGAACCCCTGTTATGGGTTGACTTTTGTCCCCCACAAAAGGTATGTTGAAGTTCTTATCCCTAGCACCTCAGAATATGACCTTACTTGGAAATACTATCTTTACAGAGGCAATCAAGTTAACATGAGGTCATCAGGATGGACCCTAATCCAATATGACTAGTGTCCTTTACAAAAAGGGGAAATATGGCCACAGAGACAGACTTGCACGATGGGAGGATGATGTGAAGACATACAGGGAGGAGACGGCCATGTGACTCGAGTGGTGCATCTAAAGGCCCAGGAACATCAAGGAGGGCTGGCAAACACCAGAGCTGGAAAAGGCGAGAAAAGATTCTCTGCTAGATCTGTCAGGCGAGGCATGACCCTGCCAGCACCTCAGTTTCAAACTTCTAGCTTCCAGAACCATGAGACTGTAAATTTCTGTTGTTTTAAGCCACCCAGATGACGGTGGTTTGTCACCGTACCCTGTGCAAACTAACACGATCCTCATACTTCCTCCCATCTGCGTTGCCACTGCCCTGGCTGGGGCCTTGTGACCCTCTGTAGCTGCTTCCTGATGAAGTCTCCTGTAAAGCTTCACTTTCCTCCTCTCCATTCTCAACACTGTGGCCAGAACGGTCTTTCTAAACACAACCCGATCAGTTCATTTGCTTGCTTCAAACTTGTTGATTTCACTTCCTGTTTCTCTATCTTAAGAGAGAGTCCCAACCTCACGTCATGGCTTCTGGCCCTCTTTTGACTGGCCCTCCCCTCTTCCTGAGATTTACTCTGTTTCTCTTACCTTTTACCCTTCACATTCTGCCCTCCCAAACTGGTGCTTAGTTTTTGGGATATGTCATATTTTTTTCCTTCTGACCTTTGTAGATACTGAATCCTCTGCTTAGGGCTCTTTACTCCTGCCTCTTTGCGCTCTAAGTTATATCATGCTTTAGGTCTTGTTATGAGTCAGGGTTCTCCAGAGAAACAGAACCAATAATATATAGATAGATATGTAAGAGGAGATTTATTATAGGAATCGGCTCATGTGATTATGGAGGCCTAGAAGTGCCACCATCTGCCATCTGCAAGCAGGAGAGCCAGGAAAGCTGATGGAGTAATTTGGTCCCAAATTCAAAGGCCTGAGAACCAGGAGCTCTATTGTCCAAGGGCAGGAGAAGATGGATGTCTCAGGTCAAGAAGAGAGAGAGAGAATTCACCCTTCCTCTGTACTTTTGTTCTATTTGAAAAGGCCTCAATGGATCAGATAATGCCCACTCACATTGGTGGGCATGGATCTTCTTTACTCAGTCTACTGATTCCAGTGCTGATCTCATAGACACCCTCACAGACACAGCCAGAAACAGTGTTTTACCAGCTCTCTGGGAATCCCTTAACCCCGTGAGGATGACACAAAATTAACCTTCTCTGGTCTCATCTTGGATGTCATTGGGTTTGATGTCCTTCTTGAGCATCCACAGCACCATTCAGTGCCACAGTCAGAGCATTTGTAGCACTGGGTTGTCATCAACTGCTTATTTGTTGGTGCTTGACCTGCTAAATGTAAGTTCCGTGAGCACAGGGACCAGATCAGCGGTAGCTCCAGAATTTCCATAGGAGAGGATCTGGGTGGCAATCTGGTTTTAAGAAAGACAAGGAATTTATTTGAGATGGGGGGAGCTATTCGAGATTATGGAGTGTATAAAGCCTCCCAAAACTATTCCTTGGATTGCCTTTGGCAGGTATTATGTCTGTCTTTTTTGGTACTGTATCTGGCACATAATAGATGCTCAAAAATGTTGAGTAAGTAAAGGACACTGACTATGTGGGAGGTTCCATGGTCAGTTCTTACGCCCAAGGTCAGAGCCAGATGCACTCAGTTTGAAACAGAACATCTTAAAATCCTTCTTGCCTAAGGTCAGGATTGGTTGTGGGTAGCCCAAGCTCCTGGAAGAGGAGAGATGTGAAGACAGGGAGCCAGGCTGAGCTCTGTCGTGAAAAAGGCTGACTAGTCATGCCCCGTCGGTTCCCCTGGCCTTGGTTTTTCCTGCTGCTCATTGAAAGTGCAGCTCTTATTATCTGCTCTTCACCAGCTGCTCCCTTCTTTAGCAGCAAAATAAAAGAGCACCGTTTCTCCAAGATAGATGGTCTAGTAAGAATGATTTTATTGCTCTCTAAGGATACCACACAACAGTCACTCTCTTAAATGTGCTTCTTGAATGGACTTGCCTCAGGTGTGGCCATTCAGCATCCCAGGACATGGTGTCTCTTTATAGAATGGTAACAATGGCATCAAAAGAGGACATTAAAATAAAAAGGGATTGGAAGGGAGAAGAAACATAACTGGATGATGGTCAGCGAAGGCAAACTTTGGAAGAAGAATTTATGTTGATCTTGAAGATAACTAGAAAGACAATAGTAGTGTCGAATCCTGACAATTACATTTTTAGATAGCCAACAAGTATTGATTCAGTATCTTCAAGGAGTACTGTTCTAGAAATTAAGGAGGACATGGAAAAGGGGTGAAAACTTTCATAAATACATTACATATGTCAGTGGAATATATACAATAGGAAAATTTATGTGTGGCTAATACTGCATTTCTATGATATATATTTGAGAAGGAATAGGTCAGAATAACATTGTACTGTTCCCTGCCTTTATCTTTTCTTAATGGAAATGTAGTCTGCACTCTGGGCCAGGAAGGCAAATTGGTTTCATCTCATCTCTTAGTGCTAACAAAGAGAGAGAATAGCTCATAGCAACAGCAGTGATTGGAGAAGAATTTTGAGAGTACATTTAGGCTCACTGAGAAAACAGTGTCATGATTAATTAGTGATGTCTACCAATTATTGGAGGGAGAGAAGGAAAAACAAAGGCATAATATATTTGCATAAACTTGCCATCCCTGTTCTGGACCATTGGCAGATATCTGAATGTTCTCTGGGGAGTTCAGTTGCTATTTTCTTCTTAATTATAAGCCAGAAGTTTGTTCTTCTAAGACATTCGTTTGATGAGATAGAAGATTTTTTCTTCTAGATTGAAAAATAAGAGGTTCAATGAAAAGTGCATATATACTTCTTCTAATTCAATAAGATTGCTCATTAATAATCAAATAAATTAAAACAAAAATATGTTTTTTAAAACGTATCAAATATTACAGATGAAAGAAAAAAGAAAGCAGCATTATTTGAGAAAATTTAGGGAAATGTACTCTCTCATACAATACTGACCTAAGTACAATGTGGTGTAACCTTTCTGGAAAGCCATTGGGTAACATATATAAAGAGCCTAGAATATTCATATCTTTTCATTCAGTGATTTGATACTCGAAACTTATCTTAATCACATAATTAATTAGACACAAAGATTCATGTTTAAAGATATTTAGACTGAGTGCAGTGACTCACACCTATAATCCCAATACTTTGGGAGGCCAAGGTAAGAGGATCATTTGAGACCAGGAGCTCGAGACCAGCCTGGGCAACATAGCAAGACCATCTCCATCTCTACAAAAAATTTAAAAATTATGCAGTCGTGGTGGTGCGTACCTGTAGTCCCAGCTACTCAGGAGATGGGGGGATCACTTGAGTCCAGGACGTTGAGGTTGCAGGCAGCTTTGATAGGGCC
This sequence comes from Avahi laniger, assembly GCA_963575035.1. Lineage (NCBI taxonomy): Eukaryota > Metazoa > Chordata > Mammalia > Primates > Indriidae > Avahi > Avahi laniger. The sequence goes on along the minus strand of CAUYSK010087918.1, from coordinate 8,978 downwards.
ACTGCCTGGTATCTGGGGCCACAGACAAGAGCCTGTCTTGCTTGTTTTTTAATGACAAAATGTTGAAAATAACCTAAATATCTAACAAGATAGGATTGATTTAAAAATGTTATATACATTCAATAGAATAATATGGGAGCCACCAAAAAATCTTCAAAGATTATTTTTTAAAAATGTCGATGCTGTCTATTAAGTGAAAAATGTAAGTCACCAAAGTACTATGTATGATTATAATTCACTAAAAACACTTTTTTCTCTTTAATTAGTGTGTGTATTAATCGTGTGTCACGAGAGCACACATGCTCACATACACACACACACACATTCATACATACATAAAGACTGACAGGAAATATATCAAATGTCAACAGTGATGATTTCTGGATTGATGGGTGAGTCTTTTCTACTTTTACTTTTTTGTACTTTCCTTTTTTTTTTTTTCATGCTAAAATGTAAAACAGGGACTGAAGATAATTGCTTATTAAAAATTCACCCAATTCTGGGTGGTCTAGTCTATCCATTCGTCTCCAGCTAGGACTAAACAGAATTCTTTATCATAGTTTGCTATTATATTTCAGCACAAATCGAACAAAGCATGCTACAAATGATTTTCCCCCTGATTTCTATAGACAAAGAGATTGAAACACTGGAGGGAAAGAGGGGGCATAAATAATTAGGGTAAAGCCAGACTGCAAGTCATTGGCAAGACCTTAAAGAAAATTCAGAACTCCAGTTTCCTAGCCCCAAACTTGAATCCCTCCACCACACTCTGCTCTATTGTTCAAACCCATTTGGCTGTCACATGCCCTCTAATCAGTTAGGGTTCAGGCTTTGCAGAATTGGAACATGAATGAAAAGTTTTTTTCTTCTGTCTCAACTGCTGTTGTTGAAGTCTTCTCCTATAAGACCTCCAAGCTAAATGGCTTTCCAGCTTTAAAGAGCCTCTCCTACTTTCTGTGACTACGGATTGTTTGCACCTGGACTGACTTCATGTTAGCCATTCTCTTTTCAGCAACATCAGTGTTAACTTTGTTAATATGTTAATGTTGACCTATTACACATTACTTATTATTTATCATTGGCATATGTGTAATTTTGAGATATCAAATACTTCTAGCTCCGGATGTTATAAGATTATCTTACAAATTGTTATAAGTGAAGATGACAAAATGAGGGCTTTTTAAAAAAATCTAAATAACATAATCAAATTTTTTTCAAATCAGTAGAGCCGATTTTGGGTATAGAGGCAGCCTATTTGTGTTATAACAAAGAAGGAAAGAATAGGGCTGAAAGCACAAAAATCTGACCATTCTTTGTCTGATTTAATCTCTGACTTGCCCATAACTCAAGTTGTTCTTTGTACTTTCTCAGAGACTCAGTGTCTCAACTGTAAAACAGAATAATTTATACCCTTCACATAAAACACAGGATTGGGGTAGGCAGCCCAGTCAAAGGGAAGATTAATTCAGAGTAACACAAACACCTTGCAAGTCCTATCAGCTTAAAGGACTATGTCAAAGAGTAAGATGTTATTAAATTCAATATTTTGATTAAAGATAATACTAATTGTATAAAATTTGTTTATGAAGTAATACAGTAAAGTAAAAATGTATTCTCTGTTAAATTCATCAAAAGTTAACTTCTAAAAAGCCTTTTTAGGCATTTAACATGTAAAATAACATTAATACAAACAGTGAGGGTACATTTATGTGAATTTGAATTCTCTGAGTTTAAAATAGTACAATATGAAAATAACATTTTCTTGAGTGCACAAAATTTGAGATAATGAAAATCTCTAAATTAAAAATTAATCACAACCACATGATTTTAAAACTGGTAGGCCCATTGATGTTCTTGCTTGGCACGTGATGGCTTCATTTTAGCTAGCAAACAAAAATACATGCTCTGTCTCATTAACACAAGTTCTGAATGACACAGGTCTTAAAATAATATTAGTACTAAATTAGTTAAGATGTCTGGACATATATCGTTTGTATAACATGCTCCCGTGGCTTCCATAAAGACAATTATGGAATGTCAAGTATTTTTTATCTGAAGACTGCTCACTTTAAGACTTTGAATTTAAATTTAAAGACTTAGATCAAGCAATGCCAGTGTTTTGAATCCAGTCAAACACATAATTCTGAATTTGCAGGAACACCAAATGCCTGGCCTATACTTTTTTAAAGCCACAGTAAGCCTTTGACAACCTTCTCCCATCATGAAAGTAGTTTATTTCTAATCCCAAACAAGCTCTGATGACTCTAAAATGACATTGACTTCCACTTATATTTAGCTCAGTTTATACTGTGCTAATAGCTTTTTAATGGCTAAATCTGAGGAATTATAGGGGATCCTTTTTTACTTGGCTTTTCTGTATCATTTCCTTGTTGAAACCCCTCCTCTTACTTCTCGAATACAGCTCGCTCTAGTTCTCCTACCACCCAGTGCCCTGCTGCTGTGTATCCTCTGCTTACTCCTCTTTCCTGTCCGTGCCTCAAGTGCTGGCATTTCACAGAGTTCCAACCACTGGTCTTTTCCTCTTCTAACTCTGTAAACCTTCCCTATGTGATTTCACCTCTTCCCTTGACTTTAACCTCTGTCCATCTGGTAACGACTCCTATGACTATGTTTTGTTCTGCACACCTAACTAAATGACTCCAGGCACCAAAACAGAATTCGTTATGTCCACTGTTCTCATCGACTTGTTCTTGGCCATTTGTCCTCCTACCGGTTTCCTCTTCCATCAATGACATCACGCAGGCTCTAAGCCAAAAGATACAGGGTCATCCTCAATAACTCCTTTTGCCTCACCTTTTACTATCCAGTGTCTCATCTATTCTTACTAATTATATTATAAACATTAAAGCTGATTCCTCTTCTCCATCTCCACTGCTTATGCAGAGGGGGGTCTTCCTCATGTCTTGCTTAAACTACTGCGATAGCATCCTAAACGGGGTCCTGATACCAAGGTTATCTCTTCCTCTACATAGTCCATCCCCGACTCCACTGCCGGAGCTTTCTAAAAAACAAATCTGATCACTCTTTAAAACTTCCACTGGCCTTCTGATCAATAGAACTGTTGAGTGAATGCACAATGGATTTCTTTAAAAGGAAGTTAATATTTCGTAATGATCAAGAGTTCTTATTCTGAAGTCAAAGATCGTTTGACCCAGGAGATTTTATCATCTGAGTGATCTTGGACAATTTCTCTAAGCTTTCATTTAGGCATCTATAAAAATGAAATTAAAATGTTACCCACTTCATAGGTTATTCTGAGGATTAAATGGGATAATGCATGTGAGGTACTTAGCATAATGTCTGGCTTAGAGTAAGTGCTTTGCAAATGGCAGCTATAGTCGTTATTATTAGACTCCCAGACTTAGAGGGCTCAGTTGCTTCACTTAACACTTTTCATGAATCCCAATGTGAACAGGATAAAACTATAAAATACTTGAATTTTCTATTATTTCTCCTCTATTTTTTGACCCCAATGACTGTGTATAACATTTTCTCTGATGCTATCCATTGGCATAGTTGGTTTTATACAAGGTGATTTTGTTACTGTGGTACTTTTTTCCTGAGTTTTGAGTTGACATGTATCTAATCACTTAAGATTTTTATTTAGCTAATAAATCAGATTCTGGATTCTTTTCCTTGATCCAATTTTGAAACAAAATGAATTTTTTTAAATTTAAAGGATTAATTTACTCTATTGCCTTGTAAATATATTCCCTTATAAAGGAAAAATACACCCCTACTATAATACAAACATGCTGCAAATATTTCTAAAAATTCCTAGCAGAAATATTTTAAATATAGACACATTTTGCATGTTACTTTAAAACAGTTTCTCCCATAACCAAAGTGGTTCAAATCCCCTGTGAAGCAATGTCCATAAAATCAGCTATTTTCAAAAGCTCCCTTTTCACTGTAATATATAACTTACTACAACTAAAAGGTAGGAACATTTTCAGTGCTGTTAAAATGGATAGTACCCATTTCATGTTAGGGAAAAATAAGGTGGAAGACCAAGACGTGGCTCCATGTGCCATACCAGTTTACACCTTGATTTTCCAAGGAGCTGGTTGTGTAGGAAAGGATAGGTAAAGCAGTAAAGGGCATTCTAAGAACGTTCATTGATGTCACATATGTTTGATTAGCACTGGATTTGCCTCACAGATGCTTAATGGTAGAGAAGAAAAGCTAAGTTTTCCAAGTGTTCATTAATTACGTAGACTTTTTTCTAGAGTTACTATTTAGAAATGAGTCTTTTAAAATTCTGTTTGGTTGCAAATATATCTAGTTTGTCAATTTACCAATGCTGCCATTCTTTTAGGGATAGGAAGGAGGGGAAACATTGTGAGCTTTGACTTGCGAATGTGTTTTAGCACCAGCTGGTGGGGCCTTCTTTGGAAGCCACACCCACTGAGTAGCAATCTCTCATCAGCATGGAATCGTGCAAAAGGGTACTAGATTTTGAGTTCAAGTCCTGGCTCTGTCCTTATACGTGCGATGCTGGGTAAACCACTTTCCCTGCCTGAGTTGCCATTTTATTCTATTCTATCCATAGGACTTTAATGCCTGCCTTCCTAAGGGCATACTTTAAAACATCTTTTCAGGAATATCTCTCTGTCTTCCTATATTCTCTTTCTCCTTCCTCTGTCTCTGTTTTCCTTCCTCCCTCCCTCCCTTACTCTCTTTCATCCTTCTTTCCTTTTGTTGCTTTTTTCTTTTCTTTCTCATACTGATCCCTTCTGCCATGTAGTCGTGAGGCCACTCTTTTTGTCTGTTGTGCAGATGAACAGTTATTAGTTATTAGAACAGTTATGCAGTTCTATAATTACACTGCATAGCCAACTTGCAGAGTTTTTAGTTGACACACTGTCTAACCAAGTAAGTTTCAGAAATCAAAGATAATTGACAAATGAATGAAAGCGGCCATCACTCTGGTGGCATGAATCCCCACCCTGTCTTTTCAGTCGCAGCGTGTTCTCACTTCCAAAAGGCTGATCAAGATCAGAAATGCTCATGTATTTGTTGCAACTTTTAAAAAGGCTTAGCTATTTCTCAAAGGATTACAAGCACTTTTGAGACACTAGCTCATCTTTCTTTACTTCATTCTCAAATAAATTTCTTGTACATAGCCCTGCAGTTATAAATCATTCTGATTATCCCAGGTCTGGAGTCTCCAAAGCTGCAGATCATCACCTGAACATAATTCTCAAATCTCTGGGCACCACTCTGCATGCTCCAGGCCCACAACACTTTGACCTCTTCTTTGATGTCCAGAATTTAGAGTCTCCACATGTATATCCTCAATGATTTTCTGTTTTCATTTTTGGGGAGAGAGATTTCTTAATGTATTTGTAGACCCGTTACATTTCTTTCTCAATAATAATTTTTATTCTTGAGATATGATGAGGCATTCACAGTTTTGGCACAATATTTTAATGAACTCAAATTAGAATTTTAAAATAAAAGATCTAGAAGGAGTCTTAAGAGACCATCTGATCCAGCTCTCTGCCTTTTACCTGTTGTCATAGCCTTTTCTCTTTGGGCAAATTGGATGATTTATTTGTTCCTACCACACCTAAGTAGCATGCAATTTAGTGTGAAAAAGGTACAAAGTAGTTTAAGATGAAATGGACTTTAGTTAAAGGAGCGGCCATACACTTTGTGTCAAAGGAAATGGATGCTGGGGGTAGGTGAGTGTATATCACACGGTCTGAACAACCAGTTTCCCCAGGGTAGACTGGAATTCCAGTGGTTCATGATCCTGTCAAAACCAAGTGGTTGAGCAAAATGGGCTCCAGATTTCCTTGACCACAACTGAAACTTGCAGATGCTAGTCAACGTTAAGATGAGAAATATTAGGACCTCAATTTTCTTTCATGTAAATTATTATCCGGAAAGACAAATAAAGATTATTGATCATTGAGTTACAGCTTCAAAAGAAACAGGTGTTCTATAGAGAAATCAGTTTGGTTTTGTGCGGAAAAACAGACCACACTGGGAGGGATGGTGCTAATACCTGCTAAGCCACATGGCAAAAAGAAAGCAAATTCGTTATCCATATGGGATCAGTCAAGGGAATCTGATTGTTTTGTAAAGGTCTTGGTGTCAGTCCAGGACTATTTGATAGGATCTCTGGTACCTGAGGCTGAAGTCTTTTATGCATTTCTTGCACGTTTACCATCTGCTTGAGCCTGTGCTTTTGGAGTTAATTTATTTCACATGTTGTTAGACCTGTAAGAAACCTTGGAGATCATCTGGCCTCTTGGAGGCCAATTAATGTTCCTTCAGGAGCCAGGCACTAATATAAATGTGTAACGTTGCTGGGTGTCGGCGAGAGAAAATGGGGTCACTGGGCTGGAGAGTAGACCAGCATACCTACATGCAATCACACATACACACACAGTCACACACACTCAATCACACACACACACACACACTCAATCGCACACACACAAATACGCACACTTTGCATGTCTAAGTATATATGGGGCCAGATTTGACCCCCAGGCCACAACTTAGCAGCAGTTAAGTCTCTAAGCCTCTTATCTTGTAGAGGGAGACACTGAGTCCACCCATACGGTTGATGACAAAGCTGAGAATAAAATCTGGGTTTCTGTCTGCCAACCAGGAGGTTTGGAGGAGTGTGTTCCTACATGTACAAGACACAGTCATGAGAACATATTATTACCCAGAAATGCCATCACTTGGCATGGCTGGAGTCCAGGCTTCAGAGTGAGAGGGAGAAAAGTGACAAGAGAGGGGCTGGAGGTAGAGCCATTGGCTGGACCATGAAAGATCTTCTCTGCCACTGAGTTTGGACCCAGTCCTGGAGAAACACAAAACAAAACAAAACAAAATGGGAGCCACTAAATTATAGTACAGAAACTTATCCCCGAGAGAATGCTACAAGGAGGTGCTCCTTTAGTGTTAGACAGCCCTGTAGAATGTGTCAGGTGAAGTCACACTTAGGCCAGGCCAGGAGGGTGTTCTCTGCTCTTCACAGACTTTGCTCAGCAGTCCTCCCACCCCACCCCCCCCCCACTCCGGCCAGTGCACAAGCTCAGCCTCCTTCTAGGGGAGTAGAGTTAGACATGAACCCAACCCATGAGCAATGGCCCTTGTTACTAGAGTTGGGCAGAAGTGTTGCTCGGGGAGGACAGTATCAGAGATCATAGCTAATATTCTTGAAATTAGAAGCAGATAACTTTAAAGATTCATTGGTCTTAGAGGATCTATCTACGTAATTTATTAACCAGAGATAAAAGAAATCTCCTTAATTCATTTTCTAAGGCCCTCATTATTAAAAGTCTTCTTTTTGCCTCTATCCTAAAATCATATCCTTTTTAAAGGAAAAACTATATTTACTCTAAGGAGAATTACAAAAGTAAATTTACAGGAAAACAGCAAAGTATAAATTGCATAAGAAAGTCATGACATCTGCGTCTTACATAGTGTTACTCTCTTGCTCCATGAATGACAAGAAACCGTGGCTCATGGTGAGGTGACTGCGGGTCCTCAGCCATCCCGGCCGTCGGTGTAAGGACAGCCCTTCTCACCATGGCTTTTTCTTTCAACACTTACAGAGTGTTCATCTTTTTGTTCTTCATCCATTGTGGGAGACATGTGTGAATAATGGGGGAAACACTTATAACCCTGTCAGCAGCGTTCCATGACAAAATTGGTCTTTGGAAACTTCAGTGTCTAATTAGTATCAAAGAAAGGGAAAGCATTACTGGGCCACCATTTATAAGAAAACACAACTTTATGGGAGATTGCAAGTTATATTTTTCCCCTCCAAAAAAACGTATGGTGAGAATAAAAATGTACCTTAAATTTGCTTTATCTAAGACTTGCTATAAGCACTCTTTCTACATAGGACCTGTTATTTGACTTTATGAAAACCTCTAGCTACTGATCTCTGTGCTTTCTCTGTGAGACCTGTCTTTACTTTTCTCTGCAATTTGGCTTAGATTTTATTGTCCAATCATTCCAATCCTTCCCTTGCTGACGCCCTTGCCAGTCTTCTCTGGGGGTTCCTAACTGCTGCACATCACTGGGAACTGCCTCTGAACATGCACGTCCAGACCAACCATCAGGCTGCAGAGCTAGGATCACGGGGATATACAGTCTATGCACGTGTGTGTGTGTTTCCAAACAATCCCAGAATGCTTCTGACACAAACTCTGGCTACAGAACCACTGCTCCTGCCCAAACCCTGTGTTGGCTAATTTGTCATCTCTATGATGGTACCGGGCAGCTGAGAAGTGCTGGAGATCTGTCACCCAGCACACTGCTCACTGTCACTGCAGTTTCGTGGTGACTGGCCTCAGCTGGGAGCGCCACACTGCCTGTGCATCCCACCGAGTTTCTTTAATTGCTTGACCCGCCTACTCTCCACCATTACCATTTCAAATCTCCCACACTCTTTGGCTTCTCTTCTTCTCCTCTCAATTTCAGCAGATGGTTTTTTGCCTCCAAGTGGGAAATTCAAAATTTATTTGCAATGAAATTTATAGGGCTACTCGTATCAGCACCTCTTCTCTCCTGTCCTGTTGCAATACAGGAGGAGTCTCTGCTCCATCTAAAGCTAATTCTTTCACAGGTTCCCTGCATCTCTCCTTCCCACTTTTCCTAACAGGTAGGAAGCTGAACTTAATTGATTAGTACTTTTTTAGCCACCTTTACTTCTTAGGGCATTGCGCGCGTTGACTACTCTGTCCTTCTTTCTCCTTAGGCTTTTGTGATACTACACACTCCCTTCGTTTCTTTTGTCTTCTTTACTGGTTTTCCCCACCTAATCTCTCTTTTTTTTTTTTTTTTGAGACAGAGTCTCACTCTCTTGCCTGGGGCGAGTGCCCTGGCATCAGCCTAGCTCACAGCAACCTCAAACTCCTGGGCTCCAGCAATCCTACTGTCTCAGCCTCCCAAGTAGCTGGGACTACAAGCATGAGCCACCATGC
>CAUYSK010087916.1:0-64325 GCA_963575035.1 Avahi laniger | reverse complement strand
TCTTCCATGAAACTTAGGAAATGGGGGCTGGGGGTGGCAGGTGGCAGGTGGCCTCACAGTGAGTAGCAGGCAAGCAAAGGAAGCTTAATCTGTATCACTGCCTGAGCTCCACCTCCCCACCCCACCCCACCCCCATCCATGGAAAAATTGTCTTCCATGAAACCGGTCCTTGGTGCCAAAAAGGTTGGGGACCGCTGCTTTGGGAGATTGAATGGAGAGCAAGACTCCTATGTCACCCACTTACTCATGAAGAAATCTGAAGGACTTCTAGGGGAAACAAGTCCATATTAAGACTTAGGTGGGAGAGTGGGATTTTCTTTTCCTTGAACCTTATTTAACTATGGGGAGGTAACAGTACAGTTTTTGATTAGGCAATAGATATAGACCCTGTGCAAGTCATTCAAACTCTCTGTACTTCCATTTCCTCATTTATGAAACAGGGATAATAATAATATGTACCTCATAGGATTAAATATAAGTGGTCAACAAATGGGAGGTATTTTTGTAATAAGGTAATATAGAAACAGAGGCTTTGTCAGCCAAGTGAGTATGCTCTGAGCAGAATTCTCTATTAACAAAAGAAATGTTGCTTGTTGATGGCCCTGAAATGCTCCCCTCTGAAGAATCTGAAGGACTTAAAGCCTTTTCCAGCTACGCCCAGGGAAGACCTGTAACCACTTCTAGATGGAGCCGTTAGTAATTCCCTGGGGCACAGAGACCCAGAAAGTGCTCCTCCAGGTGTCTTGGGAAGGGCAAATAGGAAGAAAATGTTGGGAGGGAAGAGAAAAGAGCGATCCTGTTGGTAAGGGCTTCCAGTTGCCCATCCTAGGCGGGCACTGTAAGGGCTAAGAGCTGACTCTGTGCAAACACCAAATACTTGGCACCGTCCTTTGCAGTCAGATTGTTTGTCCAACAGTAACATTTTGCTTCACTTTCTGGTAGTAAACTTTTCCTGTACACTTGTCCAGACAGTTTATGCTTGACTGAGATGTTTTCCTGGAGGCCTCTGGGAAGGGCAGGGACCCTCTAGTCAGGATGTTACAAGGATTGGTTAAGCAGCAGTTTTTCTAGGCACTGGTGGGAGGCGTGGGAGAAGTGGCAGAGGGTGAGATCAGAGGAAGGAATAGAAAGTTCATGTCACGCTCTTCCTGGCAAGACAAAACTCACATCATGAAACAAGACCACGGTCAAGACAGTAAGTTATTGAGTTGCACCTACACGTGTTGGGAAATTTTCAAGAAAGGAGAATTAGGTAGGGACGAGAGCAGTCAAGGAACATGAAGGAGAAAATAATGTATAAATACTGATTTGAGTGCCTGCTCTAATTTTTAAATTCTCACAACTTAAAGTTAGATGTTATTCTCCTCATTTTGCTCAGGAAATTGCAGCACGGTGAGACTTAAAACCATGTAGCTAATAACAAGTTGAGTCTAGATTTGTACCCAAGTTTGTCTGTATCCAACATCCTGGCTCATCCATCTTTCTCTTTCTCTCTCTCTGACTTGAGATGAGATTTGAAGAATGGTTATGAATTGGGTAGGTGGTGATAATAACGTGGGATCATTCCAGGTTTTAGTAGAAGGAAGCATAGTTTGAAGTGATGGTTTATGAAGATAAATTCACATTTCATTTTCTTGACTTTCAGGACGGCTATGCAGAAATATACAAGGCAAGGAGGGTGAAAGCATCCTAGTGGTCCTCTTCCCTCGGAAACTCTCCTGCTGATCTGGCGCTGCAGGATTCTGCGTAGGCAGCTATGTGGACAAAATCCAACCCAGTGCTGGAAAATTCCAAAGGACTCTCTATGATTTTATGAGCAGATGGCACCATTTGGAAAATATTTCAGAATTTACAGATTTTGTCCAGGATTTTTTATTTTCGTTTTCTGAATATAATTCATATGAGCCTTCTTGAAAATACTGTCTTTTTAAACTCTTGCACTCCCAGTTGATCTCTACCTGACTGAGCCACTGGCCAGTTTAAGAAAATAAATAGTAATTTTTATGATAGTAATTCATGCCTCATTTTTATAAAAGTAATTCAAACTACAATTTTGTGAGAATTTTAAAAGTCTATCTTTAATGTTTATCTCCCTCGTTCTGGTGCTATCCCTGTAAGGTAAGGAGAACTAGCAATGGCTGGTTGCACCGCTAGTCACTTATACATACGTGATTTCATTTTATCATCATCATTAATATTGTGGGACTCTCGCACATAGAATTGATAGGACAGATCATACTCCATAGTTTGTGGCTCATTATTGACATCACTACTTGCATAGTCCCTTGTAAATTTAATTTTATGCACTTTTTATCTCCACCTCGCATACCCAATGTCATTTGCCATCTCCTCTCCAACCATATACACCCAAGCTCACATATGTAATGCATGTAATTCCATCATCCATACCTTTCTTCATTCACAAATTTGTGTAACAATGAACAACATAAGGCATTATTTTATGTTTTACATAAATCACATTGTGTTAAGAATTTCATTCTCCTTTTTACTTTTCCTACTCGATATTACATTTGTGAACTATCCTTATTGATATATGTAGATGTAGTTCCTTCTTTTTGATTGATACACTGTATTTGGCAATGTGCGCATACCACATTATGCTCATGCATTCACTGTTGATGAACATGTGGGTTGGTTCCAGATCTTTGCTCTGACAAACGTTAGTAACAATGCTGCTGGGATCAGCTTCCACTTGTTTCTTTGTAAAAGATTTTGGAAGCATGGGATTTCCTGAGTTATAGGTTAAATGCATACTTAATTTTACTAAAAACCACCAAATTGCTCTCCAAAAGCTTATACTCTTACCAACAGTGCATAAAGCTTTTTGCTTCCCCATTTTTCATCAGCGTTTGATAGCATATAAATTAATTTTTGCCTTTTATTGGGAGAATAATGAAATCTTATTTGAATTACATTTTAAATGACTATGAATAAATCTAAGCCTCTCTTCATGAATTTATTAGCTACAAAAGTTTCCACCTGTGAATTACTTATTCAGATCCATTGTCCATTTTTCTATTAGGTTGCTCACAATTTTCTTACAGATTTACAGAAAGTCCTATGCATTCTAGATGGGTATTCATTAACAATATATAATCTTTTATTATCAATATACTTTGCAAATATTTTATCTCAGTCTGCCTCCTGGCATTCACTAGTTAAATTTTTATATACCACTCATCATTGAATAAATTCCTTTCATTTTAATACAAAAAAAGGTCAACAAAATTTCCTCATTATGTTTTTAGAGTTTTGGCTAAAAAAATCACTACTCCTTTCATTTCCAGAATGTCAGCATGAGGAACTCTAAGGACCCACTCCCCAGGAAACATCTATAATTGGTGAAAATTATATAAAAACAACCATTTAAAGTCTCTGAAAATTGAAAAGGGCATACAGCAAACAAAAAAACATTCATTGAAGAAAAATGTACTAAATCTCATTAAGAATACCAAGAGTCTAGCAACTGAACCACCTCCACTCCTTTCCTCCCTCATCATATCTCAGTGCAAAGCCCAAAGCTCCAATCTGGGTGGGTGGCCAAGAAAACAAGATCCCCCTTCTCTGGCTCCCAGTCAAGTAATGCAGTAAATCACCAAGAGGGGCAGACCACCAGCAGTTCTCAACCCCTCCAGCTCCAAGTTGCTGAGACTAAATTCTCGGTAAGTGTGGCCAAAAGACAGGAACTCTTTTCCTCTACCCATTTCATACATTTGGGGGCACAGGCTTGGCCCCAGAGGTGGCAGGCTGAAAATAATGGGCCCCTGATCACTTTTGCCCCAGGTTGCTCATGGAACAGAGATTCCATGCTGGAAGAGGTAAGCCAGAAGACCAGAGGCTCTCACCCCCACCCATTGCCCTACTTGTTAAGTGGGGATCACTCCAAGAAAAGCATGCCCTTGTTTCCTTCTCCAGCTCCTGCACAGGGCCTCAGAGATTTTGTTCAGAGGGAGAGCCCCTCCCTTTCTATTCTTCGTGTAAAAATAGAAAATTCCAAAGCTCTTGCTAAAGGAATTGACTTTATTTAAAACAAAATATGGTGAAGTTCAAGCCTAAGGTTGCTCTCAAAAACAATAAAGATTTTGGTGGTAAGCAATTAAGAGGAGGCTGGTAGCTCTATCAGAGTAACAAGTTAAACCATAGGTCAGCTAGTTTACCAAAAAGAACTTGGGAAGAGACAGCTAAGGAGAGCCCCCAGGGGCCAGAACAAATCTCAGAGACTTGCTCAAAAAATATCTCTGCAAAAGGCACAAATTTAATTGAATTATGGAACACGTTAACATCCAGGACATAATTCAAAATAGTAGAGTAATCAGCCAGCAATTAGTGGGGCCTAAAAGCTGGGTGTGATACTAACAGAGGCAGATCAATCAGGGCAATGGACAGTTGAAGCAAGTCCTGATAAAATCACTATAATCCCAGTTTGACAATTTACAATAGCATAAAGAATAAGATGAAGTAGGAGAAGATTTAACCAAGTTTTGTGTACACTGAAAATTATAAAATATTTCAAAAAGAAATTAAAGAAGACATAATAAATCTTCATAGATTGGAAGACTTAATATTATTAAGGTGGCGATATTCCCCACATTGATCTACAGATTCAATGCAATGCTCATCAAAATTCCAACTACCTTTTCGGCAGAAATGGATGAGCTAATCCTAAAATTCATACAAAAATTAAAGGACCCTGAATAGCTGAAACAATCTTGAAAAAGACACTCTTAAAAAAGTGAAAACACAGTCCACAGATTGGGGGAAAACTTTTTCAAATCGTTTATCTAATAAGGTTCTCATATCCAGAATAATAAACAACACCTACAACTTTACAACAAAAAGACAAACAATCCAATTTTAAAATGGGCAAAGATTTGAATAGACATTTCTTCAAAGAAGACACGCAAATGGCCAATGAAATATAATGTGTGCAACATACGTAATTTTAAATTTTCTAGTAGCTGAACTTAAAAAGTAAAAAGAAACCAGTGAAATCGATTTTAAAAATATATTTTATTGAATCCAATGTATCCCAAATATTAATATTTCAATCAATGATTAATAAAATTGTTGATGAGATAGACCCTACTTAGTTTTCATTTATGCTAAGTCTTTAAAATTTGTTATGTTTTACATTTACGGCACATGTCAATTTGGTCTAGTCACATTTCAAGTACTCAATAACCACATGTGGCTACTCTTTTAGAGAGCACGGTTTCGGAGCAACCTATGCTCACCGCTGGCTTAACGCTTATCTCTCAGGATGGTTATTCTGGTTTGCTAGCCTGTCTCCCTTAGACTATAAGTCCCCTGGAGGCAGAGACTCTATCTTCTCCATTGGTATATCCTTGGCATCGAGCACAGGGCCTACTGTGCATATGCTTGTTGAGTGTATTTAGTTAGAAGGTAAGTAGGCCAACCTTATTCTACTGGAGTTGGTCACCTTTGTGGTCTTCTACGTCCCCAGGAAAAACTGGGATTTGAGAGACCTTTTCAGGAGAAGTACCATTGGCCCCTTCTCTAACTAACATTAATGTTAATCATTATTGCTCTCTGTCATTTTCCACTTTTTATTACATTGACACAAAACTCCTGTGAGATTGATAGAATTTATTTTATTCTTCCTCATTTAAAAATGAGGAAACTGAGGCTCAAAGATAAATTAACTGATCAGTACTTAGTGGTTTAATGATTAATGTTTTAAAATGAGATTTCAGCAGGGTGGGGAGGTATTGAGGAAACTCTGACTTACAGCATTTGCCTATTTCCATGGTGTAAATACTTCCACCACAGGAAATTTCAAGCTACCAGCATGACGCCCCTGAACGTGAAGTGGAGAAGGGATGCACACAAAATTGACCATAGCTCCAGTGTGAGCCAGCTCCAACACACCACTATATGAGAAAGAGGAGTTGTGGAAAGGAAGTAGCAACAGATAATTTTTGAGTTCCTGCTAAGTACTGGGTAATCTGCAAGGTGTTTCACCAACCTTATCTTATTTAATCATGATAATAAACTCTTGAGGTAGGTATTCATTATCCCCACTTGATAGCTATGGAAAATAAGACTTAGATTAGGTAACAAGCCCAAGGTTATCTCTAATAAATGGGGTGATACGTTGGCTAAATTCATGGCTAACCCTCCTTCCTTCTCCTTTACTTTTCAACACTCTTTTGTGTATTTGGGTTCTCCATTCTGGGCCTTGGTAAAAGTCCAATTTTTACTTGGACTGGGGTTCTGTGCTGGCTCCCTCAAGGCTCTTCCCCAAGGGCAGAGTCACACCAGCTTAACTCACCAATGATTTTTATAGCTGCATGTCCTACTCTAGAGAATTTTATGTGTTCTTCTGGTTCCCACAGAACAGAAGCCTGGTGACAGCTGGAGTGGGGTGCTCTCAAGGGGGGTAAAAAGCGATTGTGTGGTCACTCTGACTCTAGGGCTTCCCTCTACAGGCTGGATCCATAGTCAGTGTCTGCGTGAGCAGAAGAGATGGAGTAAGACATCATCATCAGTGTGCCTTCAATGAAAGGGGAACCATCAGCATGACACAAGTTTATATTTCATTTTTAACTCATTTCCATTAATCTCAACTGCAGCCAAGGGTGAATTTACAAGGAAGATCCTTGAAAAAAAGAGAAAAGCACAACTAAATAAAACAAAACTGATGAGTAAGGGATGCAAGGGACTAGTTTTTGAAGGAAAATGTCATCTCCAAAATGTTTATTAGCCTAACTAGTAGACAATATTTTCTTTTAACATGCAAGGGGGAAATTGACTACTTTCTTCTTTCACCTAAACATGCAGTGGGGGTTATTGAGCTTTGCCCTCTTTCTCCCTAGAGTGTCAGAAACAATAGCTCCTACCAGTTACGGAGTGGTATGATGTGGCATGTGGTTTACATGCGTGTCTCTCTTTTTTACGAAAACCCTGGAAGTTTGTATTATTATCCCTGTTTTAATCTTGGAAATAGGGCTCAGACATTTAAGTAACTTGCAAAAAGACCCTCAGCAGATAAGTGGCAAAGCTGGGATATAAATCTGAGTCTTCTTAACTTCCAATCACATCGCATCTCCACCACACCTTCCCGAAACACAGCGGAGAGCTCTGCTCACTCAACAGCCTCTCTTGGACTCCTTTTCTGCCTTTTGTTTCTGTTATTCAATGTTTCCTTGCTTGGCTGGTCCATGTGATGTCAATCTCAGTGTGAACATTGAGCAAGTGGCACCTGGCATGTGGCAGACGGATAATTAGGACAGATTCCACCTCTCCTGCGGAATCTTTGGTTAGACAAACAGCAGCAATGAAGCTTGCTGACGTCAAAGTGCTGGTCCCGCGGGGAGGTGTGGTGCTCACACACCCATTTCACGGATCAGCTGGGCAAACAAAGGACTCAAAACAAATAGGTGGGGAGAAAAGCCTAACACTTTTTCCCCTGACCTCATCATCAGTACCTGTTCACACGCATTACCTTTGAGATAATGTTAATATTCTACAACTTTATATCTAAGGATACATTTCAGTACTTTTCTAGGGGGACACATTTTCTGGGCCAGATGAGTGTTTTCTCCCAGTCCAGATGTTTCAAGACCTAGCTAATATGATCCAGTGCTCTCTTTCATGAGGGATAATGCATTATTCACCCAGGAAGGGAAATTTTGATATGTATTTTTTTACAAAAAAAATCAAAAAGCAAAAAAAAAAAAAAAAAAAGGAAAACCGTGGATGTATAGCAGCTTATTGTGGCATAGGAGAACTTACAACGGTACACAGGAAGCCCTTCCCAGTGACAGAAATAGTCACAAGACACCCAGGGATCCACGGATATGTACAAGACAGTTTCAAGGATGTGACACATAGGTGACACAGCCTATGACATAAAGAATGATGCGAAGCAAGAGTGTGAGCTGTTCTCTGACTTCCCTAGTGAGGGCAGCCTGCACTGAGTTGATGAGGTCAAAGATGTGTGTTTCATCCATCCTTGGTGACTCTGAACTATTCTGACTTCAGCCGCTTTAGGAACATGAGGTAATATGTGTTTCACTGATTCATTGATTCAAGAAATGTTTAATGAGTCCCTGCTCTGTGCAACAAACTGTACTCCAATCTGAGGATTCGGCAGACAGCAGGACAGACCCTCCCTGCCCTTGTGGAGCTTACAGTCCAAACTTGAAAACAGATATTGTTCAAGTAATCATGGGAGTACTGAGTTTGCCAAAGATAGCCACACCTGATTTACCTGGGGTGGGGGGAGTGCCATCATTTTAGAAATGGAAAACCAAGACTCTAGAAAGTTAAGAGTCACAAATCTAGAAAACCAAATTGACCTACATTTGACCCAGATCTTCAGATTCCTGCATCAAATGCTGTGTCCAAATGTGGGGAAATCAGATTTAATTTGTACCATCTTAATGGACAAGCCTGACAAGGAGAGTAACCTACGAGATAAACGCCAGACTGTACTATTGATTCATGTTGGACGAGGATCCCATGGGCCTGCTCAGAGTGGCAGAGCACAGCCAACATCAGTAGGTAGAGGGAACGGCACATGCCACTTAGTCTAACTGTAGATCAAAACCGCGCTTGTCCCTCTCCCTGCCTACTGGTAAGTAATTAAGTGCCGCCCATCTGCCACCCTCCCGGTGCTCGGAAAGAGCTGAGTAAACAGTGAAAATAAAGGATGGAAACTCCACTCCATCCTGCTGCTTCTGCTTCCAACTCCATCTTCATAACCAAAGCCCTACGTGAGCCTCCTAGCCTTAGACACAGCTTGACCGAGTGAAACGCTTTACGTCAACCTGCCAAGTAAAGTTGGCAAGGAAAGAGACTCAGATCATAAACTACCTAAGGCCTGGAATGCCCTTCTCAGCTACCCTTTCTCCCTCATCCAATCCTGGTGCATCCTTTAGGGCCCAGATTCAATATTTACCTGTAGACTTCCGTGACTATTTTATTGAGCCCACATTCATCTCTCTGAACTAATCTTTCTCACAGTGAGTCAGGCAAGTCCACTGCTCTGCGTATTCATTTATGATTTGGGCAGGGAAGCAAGAGTGGTCATACTTGACTATATAGTCACTGAGGAGTGGATTGTTAGGATAATTATGTAAACTCAGTCCCCACCTGATACCCCACCTCACTGCTGGGGAACAGCTCACATCGGGAGCAAAAGCCATTGATGAATGAGGGTCTGGCAGGACACCACCAGTTTACACTGGAAGAACGGAAGATCAACAAAAATGACAGAATCACAGTCAAGAGAGATTGGTTAGGATTCCAGAGAATTAGAGGAGGCCCTCAAGGAAACTGATGGCAACTTAATTATTCTTTTTAAAAAGAAGTCAATCTGAAAACGCTATGTACTGTGTGATTCCAACTGTAGGCCATTCTGGAAAAGGCAAAATTATGGAGACAGTTAAAAGATCAGTGGCTTCCAGGGTTTAGAGAGAGGGAGGGATGAATAGATGAAGGACAGAGAGGATTCTCAAGGCAATGAAAATACCCTGTATAACACTATGGTGGTGGATACGCATTATTACACATTTCTCCAAACCCATAAAATTTACAAGAATGAAAACTAATGTAAACTATGGGCTTTGGGTGGTCATGATGTGTCCATGTAGGTTCATCAGTTGGAACAAACATATTTAATACCACTCTGGGGGTGTTGACAATGGGGAGGCTGTGTATGGGGGCGAGCAGGGGATGTAAGGGAAATCTTCACACCTTCTTCTCATTTCACTCTGAACCTGCTCTTAAAAAATCAAGTATTTAGAAGAAGAGAGAGCACTCCTATGAGTGAGTGTATTGGTTTCCTGTGGCTGCTGTTACAAATCACCTTGATTAGTGTCAGCAGGACACTCTCCATCCAGTGGCTCCAGGAAAGAATTCTCCCTTTGCCTCTTGCAGCTTCTGGTAGCTGCCAGCATTCCTTGACTTGTGGCCACATTGCTAAGTCTCTGTCTCTGTGGTCCCATTGCCTCCTCCCCTTCCCTGTGTGTCTTCTCCTCTGTGCTTCTCTCTTGTAAGGGTTCCTGTGATGCATGTAGGGCCCATCTGGATTATCCAGGATAAGCTCCTCCTCTCAAAATATTGAACTTAATCACATCTTTTGCCATCTAAGGTAACAGTTGCAAGTTCTAGGGGTTAACTTATAGACATCTCTTTTGAGGTCCATCATTCAAACCACTCCAGTGATCATGCTGAAAAAGCTGATCACAAAGTGAAAAATGCTTTATTATTCCAGCATAAAATTATGCGAGACAAGAATTTTAAAAGCAACACTTAATTCATCCTCTTTTGTTCTTAGAATTAGTTGATGGTTGATACTGTCACTCTAAATTGTACTAAATATAAGATAAAATACATCAACTAAATGAGGAATGTTCTGATAGGGCCATGAACTATTTTGATGGTAACAGAAATGGGGGGAAAAGGCATATACCTGAGAAATATTACCTGCATTGCCTTCCAGAGTACTCTTTTACCCCCTCTCCACCAGCAATATTCCTTCTTTCATTCAGTGATTCATTCAAAACATTTCTTGAACCCCAACTATGTATTACATGCTATTCTAAGTCCTGAAGATACAGAGGTATCAAATAATCATGATAAACAAAATTACTACCTGCATAGGCTTATATTCCATAGTCTAGTAATCAGTAAATATATTATGGTATAGGGGAGGAAAAAATTATTTTTCCTATAGCCCTCCTAAATTCTCTGCCTGGGGCCTTATAAGTTGGATTGACAACAGACAGATTAACAACGACAAACAACAGAAATTTATTAGCACTTACATTGTAATTACATATGAGAGTACCCAAAGATGACTAACTCGAAGGGTTGATCAAAACTTGAGTTTATATAGCATCTTAGCAGAAGAACAATACATTTTTAGACAAGTGAAAAGACCAAAAAAAAGGATTTTGAATTTCTAGAGGCAACAAATTGTAGAAAGGCAAATAAATGGGGAAATTAATGGAAGGTTAAGGGCTAGGTAGCAAAGTTTATTATGTAGATTCTTCTGGTGCCATCTCTGGCTGATAAGGGTCCAAAGTTGTCTATATTGTTTAATTTTGTCCTACATATAGAGAGGGAAGGGGGGAGGCATCTTTGGAAATTGATATAGTGCTTTTGGGCAAATAAAGGACAGAGGGCTTTTGCTGTATCTATTTCTTCTCAAACACCTTCAGCTCAAAATTATACTTTTGCCAATATGGTATATTTTGAGGTAGCATATTCTGATACCCTGCATTGGTAACTAGTAACCTGTTTTCGTTAATTGATATAAATAATAAATACTTCAGGGAGTCCAGGTTCCCATAATCTGCTGTAAATCCCTTTACAATGTTTTATTAATCTTACCCATGTGCAGTGGTCTATGGTTGCAAAGTTCATACAATGAACCATGTTTGGAGGCCTTCAAATCCCAGCATAGCTCTGTAGCCAAACTTTTAACTAGTCCTTTAAGCCCTGAGTAACAAATTGTTTGGATGGAAGTAAAAAAATTGATTGGGCAAAAATATTTATTAATTAACAAAAGAAATTCAGAAAGTAAAACAAAAATGGAATGCGAAACTCTTACCCCAGGAAAAGCACATCATTTAAATCACAAAGAAAATATGTAGAAGGAACACAGGAATAAGTATCAATCTGGAACTCCAGATCTGGTGAAAAATATACAATTAAGAGAGAGTGCAATTCATTTAGTGAACAAATGTTAACCGGGAGCTGATTATATGCCAGCTTCTGTTCGAGACACTGATGATGAAACAACGGACTAGACAATATTCTACTGCCTTTGTGGGTCTTATGTTCTAGTGGGAGACAGAGGTAATATATAAATTATCAAATAAATTTATAAAGTCAGTTGCTATAAGGAAAAATAAAGCGGGGTAAAGGAATATGCCTGGTTAGGGCAAAATAACACCCATTTTATATAAAGAAGAGAGACAGGGACATTGCGATCAGAGCCCTGAATGAATTAAAAAGTACAAGAGTATCTGAGGGAGAGGCTTCCAAGGGAGACAAGGCAAGATAGCATGATTGGCATTTCAAGGACCAGAATGAAGACAAAGAGGACAGAGGAAAAGAGTAGGGAGGATGTGGTAGGAAGCCAGATTTTTCTGTCTTTTGGGGTGTGGCAGGAATTCTGTCTGAAGGGTATCATACACCGGGAGCCACAGACATCCAGGTGTTCATTCCCTTACATTTCCCTTCCAATCCCTTCAAAAGATATTGCTTTAACACTCAATCTGAAAGCAAGAGAACAGATGTTAAAAAACATGGGCCACAGCCTACCATTAATGGAGTTAATTATAGGAGCGCTACTGGAGAGTTTAGTTTTGAAGTGTGAGTTATTATCCTCCCCCACTTTCTTATCTGCAAACACTGGTAGGCAGTGGAACAGAAGAAGACACCGATATCGGTGAGCTTTCCTTCTGAATTAGTATTTAGATAGACCTTTATAATTTGTTTATTTGGGGGTTTACATTTGTTTGATTGGGTTTTTAGGCAACAATCCCTTGATGTAGGACATCCCATTTTAAACATAAGAAAATTAAGTTTTAGAGAATCTAGTTACCACGTCCAATGCCACCCAGAAGGACTGGGGAAAAGAGATCTCACGACATAGCATCCTGGTTTTTATCCAGAAGCTCCAGACAATTCTCCAAGACACCGTCATGAGCCTCGAGGATCTAAATCTGCATCACTGAGAGAAGCTGGCAATGGCAGTGGTGTGGGAAATGCTGATAAAACACTCTCTCCGAAAATATTCACTTAAAAGAAGATTTGAGACAAGTACCTTAGAGGGATTTTTTTTCTCCTCTCAGAGTGAGCTTCTGCTCTCTCAGACCCAACACTATCCTTTCATAATAAATATTCTGTAATATCCCTTTCACTACCTTGAAATGAAATTCACAGATAATATATCCTCCTGTGTGTTTGTAAAACGCAGATACATTCTGGAGCCAGATAATTCTAAACAGGTTTTTCACCAGCGTGAACATCCTCAGGGACATAGGCAAGCTGGGGACAACTTTAGGAAGTTGTATAGAACGTGGGACAATTCTTCTGCATGCCACACATGACAAGGCACTGGGCATCCCAGAGCCTGCCCACTCTGCTAGCAGCGCCCTCAATCTTTGTAACTCGCCAATCCCCCCAAAAAAACCCCTAGATGGTGTTACATTTCACATCAAAGTTCTTTCCTTTTGAATATTAGCACATCTACTCTGTGTGAGAAAGCTGGGCCATTTGTCTTTAACATGTGTAGCCAGTTGAATGGCAGTCCCCAAAAGGATATATCTGCATCCTTAACCCCTAGAACCTGTGAATTGAGCTTATTCGGAAAAAGGGTCTTTGTAGATGTAATTAAGTTAAGAATCTTGAAACGAGATCATCCTGCATGCTCTGACTGGGCTCTAAATCCAATTACAAGTGTCCTTATAAGAGACAGAAGAGAAGATGAAGTGTTTGAGAGTGAATTTTTTGTCCTTATTTTTGAAATATGCTAAAATCTTTTCTTTAAAAACAATTTGGGCCAGGCGAGGTGGCTCACACCTGTAATCCTAGCATTCTGGGAGGCCTAGGCGGGAGGATTGCTTGAGCCCAGGAGGTTGAGGTTGCTGTGACCTGGGCTGATGCCATGGCATTCTGGCCCAGGCAACAGAGTGAGACTCTGTCTCAAAAAAAAAAATTGCACTATATCTTCAATATTCTCTACAAACATGAAAAGTCCTGTGTGTTTCTACTTCAAAAATGGATACTATGGGCTGGGCATGGTGGCTCATGCCTATAATCCTAGCACTCTGGGAGGCTGAGGCAGCAGGAGGATCACTGGAGCTCAGGAGTTCGGGACCAGCCTAAGCAAAAGCCAGACTCTATCTCTACTGAAAATAGAAAAAATTAGCTGGGCATCGTGGCATGCCCCTGTAGTTCCAGCTACTGGGAAGGCTAAAGCAGGCGGATCGCTTGAGCCCAAGAGTTTGAGGTTGCAGTGAGCTGTGATGACGCCACTGCACTCTAGCCTGGGCAACAGAGTGAGATTCTGTCTCAAAAAATAAAAATATAAATAAATAAATAAATAAAGTGCACGAAGGAAAAAAGAACTCTGTGAATCTAGAATTCTATGCTTACCAGAAATATCTTCCAAAAATTAAGAAGAAATAAAGACTTTATTTACACATACAAAAGCCAAAAGAATTCATCACTAAAAGACCAGCCATACCAGAAATGTTAATGGAATTTCTTCAGATAAAAGAAAAATGACTCCAAATGAAAATCTGGATTGAAACAATGAAATGAGGGGCATCAGAAATGGTAAATATGTAAATAAATATAAAGATTTTTTTTCTCATATCTTAACCTTTTGAAAAGAAACTGCTTAAAACAAAATAGTAGTATATAGTTTCAAGCTGGGCATGGCGGCTCACACCTGTAATCCTAGCACTTTGGGAGGCCAAGGATTGCTTGAGGTCAGGAGTTCGAGACCAGCATGAGCAAGAGTTAGACCCTATCTCTACAAAAAATAGAAAAGTTATTCAGGTGTGGTGGTGAGCACCTATAGTGCCAGCTACTTGGGAGGCTGAGGCAGGAGAATTGTTTGACCCTGGGAGTCTGAAGTTGCAGTGAGCTATGATGACACCAATGCACTCTAGCCAGAATGACAGAAAGATACCCTGTCTGAAAAAAAAAAAAAAGATATATATATATATATATATATATATATATATATAGTTTCTAACATATGTAGTGATAAATTATATGTAACAATTGTAAATAACAATGTATGCTATAAATGTATAATAATAATGTACACTCCATAACTTGTGTAGATAACATACTACATATAAATTGTATAATAATATATATTGTAAATTTTATAATTAAAGTGCATAGTTTATAACATATGTAGAGGTAAATTGTATGACAAAAGTAGCACAAAGAACAGGAGGGAGAAATGGAAGTAACACTTATAAGATTCTTACACTACACTTGAAGTGGTATAATATTATTTGAAGGTATATTCTAATAACTTAAAAATGTATGTTTTAAATCTTAAAGCAATAACTAAAACAAGTAGACACAATAAGTCAAAAGTGAAAATAATATGGAATGCTAAAGAAGACTATTCAATTAATGAAAAATAAGGTAAAAAAAAGAGAGAGAGCTAAATGGAACAAAAAAACAGGTGAGACAAATAAATAACAACATAATGCATATAAACTCAACTATATCAATAATCATATTAAATGAAATGGTCTAACTCCCAATAAGAAATAAAGAAAGTCAGATGAAATTTTTTTAATCAAACTATAACTATATGCTGTCTACAAGAAACTTTAAATATAAAGACACAGATATGTTAAAAGAAGAAGATAGAAAAAGATATTCCATGTACACATTAATCAAAAAAAACTAGAGTGGCTATATTGATATAAAAAATGTTTCAGAGGAAAAACTATCATTAGGAACAAAGAAGTTCATTTTATAAAAAAACAAAAGTTCAAGTCATTGAGAGGACACAATTCTAAATATGTATGCACCTAACAACACACAAAGAAAAATGGGAGGATCAGAAAAGAAAAATAAATAAATCCACAATTATAGTTGGAGATTTCAGTACTTGACAGAACAAATAGAAAGAATATCAATAATGACAGAGAAGACTTGAATAACACTATCAACAAAATTGACCAATTGACTTTCCATCCAATAATACAGAATACACATTCTTTTTGAGTATACGTGGAATATTCACCAAGACAGACTATATTGTGAGTCATGAAACAAATCTCCACCAATATAAAAGGCTTAAAATCATACAAAGTATTTTCTTTGACCCTTATAAAATGAAATTAGAAAATAATGACAGAACAGTATCTGTAAATTTTCTAAATATTTAGAAATTAGCACACTTCTAAATAAGCATTGATCAAAGTACAAGTCACCGTGGAAATCAAGAAACATTTTAAAGTGAATCAAAAAGAAAACAACTGTCCGGGCACGGTGGCTCATGCCTGTAATCCTAGCACTCTGGGAGGCCGAGGTGGGTGGATCACTCAAGGTCAGGGGTTCGAGACCAGCCTGTGCAAGAGTGAGACCCCGTCTCTACTAAAAAAATAGAAAGAAATGATCCAGATGACTAAAAATATATATATAAAAAATTAGCTGGGCATGGTGGCACATGCCTGTAGTCCCAGCTACTTGGGAGGCTAAGGCAGAAGGATCGCTTGAGCCCACAAATTTGAGGTTGCTGTGAGCTAGGCTGATGCCACGGCACTCTAGCCCGGGCAACAGAGCAAGACTCTGTCTCAAAAAAAAAAAAAAAAGAAAACAGCATATCAAAACTTGTGGAATATACCTAAACTAATGTTTAGAGAAAAAATTTAGCATTGAAAGACTATATAAGAAATGAAAAAAGATCTTCAATTAATTTTCTCAGCTTTCACTTAAGAGACAAGATAAAAAAGAACAAATAATCCCCCACAAAAAAGCAGAAGAAATGAAATAATAAACATAAGACTGAAATCAAGGAACTAGAAAACAGAACAGTAGAGAAAATCACTGAAATAGAAAGGTAGCTCTTTGAAAAGTTCAACAAAATTGATAAACTTCAAGCCTGACTGATCAGGAATAAAAGAGAAGATATAATTCATTACTATAGAGACAGTGAGAGGGAACATACCACAGATCCTACAGATTTTCTCTGTAGGATTTTTTAAAGGCAACATTGTAGTATGTTTTAAAATCCTACAGATTTTAAAAGGATAACAAAGGGAATATTATATGCAACTTTATAGCAACAGATTTTATAGCTTTTTATTAAAATGGACAAATTCCCTGGAAGATACAAACCACCAAAGCTCACTCAAGAAGAAATAGATAACTTAAATAGGCCTACATTAAAGAAATTATAAATGTTCTTACCACAAAAAAGATAAATATTTGAGGTGATGATATGTTAATTAGTTTGATTTAATTATTCCACATTATATTCACAAATCATAACATCACTTTGTATACTATAAATATATACAACTATAATTTGTCCATCAGTTAATGAATGGATAAAGAAAATGTGTTATATATACACAATGAAATATTATTCAGCCATAAAAAAGAAGGAAATCCTGTCATTTGCAACAACATGGATTAACCTGGAGGACATTACGTTAAGTGAAATAAGCCAGACACAGAAAAATAAATATCGCATGATCTCACTTATACGTGAAATCCAAAAAAGTTGAACTCACAGAAGTAGAGAGTAAAATTGTGGCTACCAGAGACCATGGTGGGGTGTGGATGGGAGGGTGAAGATTGGGGAGATGTTGGTAAAAGGATACAAAATTTTAATTAGATAGGAGGAATGAGTTCAAAAGATCTATTGTACAACATGGTGATTATACTTAAAAACAATCTATCGTATTCTTGAAAATTGCTAAGAGAGTAGATTTTGTACATTCTCACAACAAAAAAAAAGATATGTGAGGTAATGTATATGTGAATGAGCTTGATTTGGACATTCCAAAATGTATACATACGTCAAAACAATGTGCTATAGGCAATTAACATATACAATTTTTATTTGTCATTTAAATAAAGTTTTCAAAAGAATTAATTATAATCACTTTTTTTGCAAATAATAAAAGGGAAAATAAAAAATATTTAAGTAGAGACAGAAAAACTTTACTAGCAATTTTTTAAAAGTCTGTTCATGTATTGCTGAGCTTCTCTGCATGCGTGGGAAATTCTGAGAGAGGCCCTTAAAGCTAACATTTAGTGAACATTATAAATAGGTACACAAAAGACTGATACAATATAATAAAGCTTCATAGACGTTGTTGTCTTTAAATATCCATTGTCGGCCGGGCGTGGTGGCTCACGCCTGTAATCCTAGCACTCTGGGAGGCCGAGGCGGACGGATTGTTTGAGCTCAGGAGTTCGAGACCAGCCTGAGCAAGAGCGAAACCTCGTCTCTACCAAAAATAGAAAGAAATTAATTGGACAGCTAAAAATACATAGAAAAAATTAGCCGGGCATGGTGGTGCATGCCTGTAGTCCCAGCTACTCGGGAGGCTGAGGCAGAAGGATCGCTTGAGCCCAGGAGTCTGAGGTTGCTGTGAGCTAGGCTGACGCCACGGCACTCATTCTAGCCAGGGCAACACAGTGAGACTCTGTCTCAAAAAAAAAAAAAAAAAAAGGAGGAAGAAGACACACATGGCAGCAGCCTGGCAGGATCTTACTAGCTACCCTTTGGGGTGAGGAGTTAGGGAGGCTGACACCACCCACCCCTGCCCCATAACCAGCATTTGCAGCAATGAAACTACAGAAGATGAGTGCTAGGGACGCCTCAGTCTCCAGTTGCTACATTCCGGTTTGGGAAAAGCTCTATGTGTTTCCCACCTTCAGGGTTGCCCCTCAGGGACCTCTCAGGGTCTGGGGTCTCCCATGAGGGTGACCCCCGTGTTAGCAGCAGCCCTTCCTCCTTGTCCCACGCGAGTCATCACTTAGCAGCCAGCAGCCGGCAGCTGATGTTCCTTTCCCTCCTAATTAGAGCATCTATTTTCATGCTAAAATGTGATATGATGCTTGAAAAGAAGGGACAAACGTGCTTGGTTATCAACTGCTACTCTGGAGACAGTCATCTGAGGGAGCACTTAACATTTTTAGTTTTAGAATAAAATGACTCAGCATCCCTCATGATGCTTTGCGAGGGAGCAGAATCCTGCCACCAAGAAGGCAAAAGGGAGGGACAGAGGGCATCAGAAGCCAGACCCCTGCACGGACTTCATGCCTGCGACCCTGTGCTGCGGCCACTGTTACCTCCTTGTACAGGGGAGGGAACGGAGGCTCAGCAAGTTGTCAGAACTCCCACAGCTGGCAAATGGCAGAGGCTGCTCAAATCTAGTTGTGTCTCTTGCTGGTGCATTCGCTCCTTGCCACTAGAAGACATCCAGACCAGACACAGGAAAACTTCCAGGATGGCTGCATCCGGGGTCCCAGCGTCCTCCCTTTGGGACACTTTCCGTAACCCTCCTCTTGGTCTGTCCACTTGCCAGTCCATCTACACTCTCCCTGGGCGACGGCACCCAGCCCCGTGGCTTGTGCTCAGCTCCGAGGACCAGAGATCTCAACCCGATCTGGCTTAAACACGTGAGCGAATTTCTCATCTCATGGAACTCTGAGGCAGGGTGGGCAGCGGTGACTTTTTTTCCATGTGCCTCAGCCGTACCTTCCATTGAATCAATCTCACCATAATCCCGCTCACACCCTCCTCAGGGTTCCAGGATGGTTGTCAACAGCTTCTGGAGCTTCCTGATTCTGCCTGTTCAGGAAGAGCGAGGAGGTCTCTTCCAGAGTGCTCTTGAAAGAACCAGAAGACCCTAGCACTCATCTTCTGTAGCTTTACTGCTCTGAACAGGGCCAAATGCCCACTCCAGAACCAGTTCCGTGGCCAGAGGGTGGGGTTATTGATTGGCCTTGGCTTGAGTTCTATGTCCCACCTCTAGTGCAGGGGTGGGGTTATTCTCCTGCAAGCACATGGGAGATGTGGACACAGGAACATAATAAGTTGGGGCAGTTACCATGAAAAATGTACAGGTAGGAGGCAAGCAACCCCCATGTCTACCACAACTCCCGGTTTCATACTCCAACTTGACCTGTGAGTTCCGAACTACTCCGAACTACGTTGAATTGCCTATTCAGTATGGCCACGTGAATGTCTGAGATGCACCTCAAGGGTGGCGCAGCCTCTAAATTCGCTTCTCTACTCACTTGCTCCTCCCTCGGTCTTTCCCGTCTCAGTAAATAGCATCAACCATTCACTCAGTTGCTTAAGCCAAAAATTCATCCATCTCTTACCACTCTCCCCTTCACACACTGAGCCCTAGCCACACTGCCCTTCCTTGGGTTCTTAGAATTGTTTCTACCTCAGGGCCTTTGCATTTGCTGTTCCCTCTGCCTGATAAGCTCCAGCCTCAGAATTTCACATGGATGCTCCTTCTTGTTATTGAGGCTTTTACTCAAATATCACCTTTCCTGGCCATTCCATCCAAATTAGGGCCCCACCCTGTCCCCCACCTTTTACTATGTATCACATCCTGTCACCCTATTTTGCTTTCTTCTTAGAACTTATCACTATCTGAAATTATCTTGGTTATTCACTTGCTTATTTTCTGTCCTTCCTTTAGAATGAAAGATCCATGTCTTGTTCTCTGTGTGTCCAGTGGATCTATGCAAACACCACAAAGGGTCTGCTGCCCCCTGGAGTTGTGAATCACAGCAGACCAACTGTATCCCAGCACCTGTGTATGCCTGGGATGTAGTAAGTGCTCAGTAAGCGCAGACACATAAACAGATGGACACGTGGGTGCATGAGTAGAGAGGCGGGTGGAGAGCTGGGCAGATGAGTGAGTAGATGGTGGATGGGTGGATGGTGTCCTTAAGTACAGTCCTGCCTGAGAGTAAAAAGACTATATGGCCCGAGGCTGGTTGGGAGAGAGATGCATCTGGAACCAGAACTCCATATATCGTCTTCCCTCTATCGTGTCACTCCTCGGTTAGGTTGAAAAACATAGTTTTGAAACCCCTAATATTTTCAACTACGCATTCCTGTAATCCCATGTGATTACCGGTCCAATAGTGCATTCTGACCCAGACCCCACACCCCACCCTAGCCCAGACTTGCTACTCATGACTCTGCCTTAAAAAGTATTGAAGAAGTAGCATCCTAGAACTAAAATAGTAAAAATTATTATATAATAGCCAACATCTGTATAGCACTTTACAGGTGGCAAGGTGTTGTTGGCATGATCTCCATTATCGTTACAATGAATCAGGTGCTGTTACTATTACGATGTCACTGAGGCTCAGCGGGGACCTTGCAGATGACCTAGTCTAGTCATGGTTGGCTCATCTGCTCCCAGGGCAGACATCGTTAATCCAGGAAGGCACTCTCCTGTTTAGCCCAATCCCAGCTTCAGAATCCTCAATATTGTGACCCCGAGAGCTGCCACCCGTTGCTCAGACTGACACATGGGACAGAAAGCATTTTCCCACTGGGCTACCCCATGTCTCTCATTTTGAATGTGTGGAAACCAGGGCCTAGAGATGCCACCCAGTGAGTTTGTGACAACGCCAGGGCTAGAACACTGGACTCCTGGGTCACGGGTAGTCACAGGTCTTTCCACTGGCCTCTGAACATGGGTGACCCAATATGATCGGCGTTCTGATTTACCTGGGCACTGGGACTTTTAGAGGTCCCCAGGAGTCCATATTGTGCAGCTGAGGTTGAAAACTGAGGTTTTTTTCCTCTATTCACAACATTAACCATATTTTCCTGATGTTAAGAATCACCCAGGGCTACTTGTTAAATGCACAGACCTCTCCCCTGAAAAATCTGCTTCAATAAGTCTAGACTGGGGCCCAGGAACCTGCAAGTGCATAAACATTCCAGGTGATTCTTACCATCTGGGAAGTTGAGCGATACGGTTCTGAACAGGCTCAGCTGGGACTGTCTCCAGAAAGCCCGAGAACGAGGCCAGGCAGCTACTGAGTGTTGAGAGGCAAGGTGTGATCTGAGCTCTCTCTCTTTTAATAGTTGCAAAGACTTGCGTCCATTTACCAAGCAGCTACCTTTTCTTTTTCAGTCTCCAGTCTGGATTATTATGTAATCCATCTCGAGAATTTATAAGAATAATATCACCCTCATGCCTGGCTTGTGTAGAGAAGGGACAGTGAGGAGACAGACAAAGCGGAGCGCAGACGGAAGGATGAAATGAAAATTATTTGTCTATTTTAGACAAGCAATTTTCTCTAATGTTCTGTTCTCTCGTTTGGTCGTCTTTCTGAGAGCTCAAGGACCTTTTAAGGTGGAGTGAATCTGGGGGTTGTTCTTGTGGGAGACAATTAGCCGTGAGTACCTGGAAACGTGGGTAGGAAAAGTTGGGAACAGAGCCCAGGAGGAACTAAGTGTCCAGTGCCAACGCCCAGCCCAGGAGACCCAACTGCACAGTTCCTGGCTCCGGAGGGGAAGGAAGAAATTAAAATGCTAAGGTTACACCATGTGTCAGACACCCAACTGGGTTCTTCTCATCCACATGAAAATCCTGCAAAGTACTGATACTATCTCCATTTTACAGATGGATAAATCGAAGCTCAGAGAAATGACACTGTCTATAACTTCATCCAGGAACTTCTCACTCTAGAAGGAAAAAACAGAGTTTAATCCAATTCCCAAAACTACCATAAGAGCCAGGTGCACTGGAACATCAGGGTGAGAATATTCTTGGCATTTTAAAAATGTAAACTAGAGTCATTTTTTTTTTCCATTCATACATATTAATGGAGAAAAGTAGCCCAGAGAATTGCAAGTAGCAGATTCACCACTTAAATTTTATTTGTCCTTGAGCTAATGCTAAAGTGGGTGGTAAATCCACAGCATGAAAGAAATGGGTCTGGATTTTAAAAGCAGGCCGTGAGTATACACCGAAAGCCTTAAAAATGTTGGCTGGACACGGTGGCTCAAGCCTGTAATCCTAGCACTTTGGGAGGCTGAGGTGGGAGGATTGCTTGAGGCCAGAATTTCAAGACCAGCCCGTGTAAGAGTGAGACCCCATCTCTACTGAAAATAGAAAAATCAGCCAGACGTGGTAGCACATACCTGTAGTTCCAGTGACTCGAGAGGCTGAGGCTGGAGGATTCCAGGAGCCCAGGAGTTTGAGGTTGCTGTGAGCTATGATGACGCCACTGCACTCTAGCTGGAACAACAGAGAGAGATCCTGTCTCAAAAAAACAAAAACAACAATAAAAAAATGTGCACACCCTCTGACCCAGCAATTTCACCTCTAGGAATTTATCCTCCAGAAATAGCTGGGTAAGTGGGCAAAGAAATATTTACAAGGCAACATTGTTTATAGTTTTGAAAAACTGGGAACAACATAATTGTCCAACAATTGACTTAATAAAATATAGCACATTCACCCAGGCAAAGACCACACAGCCATGAACAATGGTGTTGTAGATTTATGTCCGTTGACACAGAAAGCTGTTCATCACACATTTGCTGTGTGAGAAAAACCCGTATTGAAGTAGTATGTATGATATGATTGTGTTTGTGTTAAAAACAAATAAATACAGCCGGGCGCAGTGGCTCATGCCTGTAATCCTAGGACTTTGGGAGGCTAAGGCTGGAGGATTGCTTGAGGCCAGCCTGAGCAAGAGCTAGACCCCATCTAGACCAAAACATAGAAACATTAGCCGGTCGTGGTAGTGTGTACTTGTAGTCCCAGCTACTTGGGAGGCTGAGGCAGGAGGATCACTGGACCCCAGGAGTTCGAGGTTGTGAGCTATGTTGATGCCACTGTGCTCTAGCCCAGGTGGCAGAGCGAGACTCACCCCCATCTCATGAAAAAAATAAATAAATAAACAATATCCCCCATAGTGGTAAATTATCAGATATCAGATTATTATAAATATATCATAATATATCAAAATTTGGACAGTGGATTATTGAATCATTATCTCTAGAGATCATTTCTATTTGCTACTTTCTTTTCTAATTTTTTTTCCTTCAGGGAACATGCGTCACTTGCGTAATTAAATGAAAGCTTAAAGTCTTTCAAAGGAAAATGCTCCCAAGATCCTGCATCACTGACTGCTGTCAGTGATTTTCCAGAAAGAAACTGGGCCCCAGAAAGGGCACTTGCCGATGCCACTGACGAAGGGGCAGGGGGACATCAGAGTCAGGGGTCCAGGCCAGAACATCGTCAGGGAGGCGTGGTGGGCCATGAACCACCATAAACCCACCTCCCGGATGCACCAACTTTACCAGCCACGTGGGCAGGTTACACCATGCCCTGTACACTGGTCCCTGGCCAGTCTGTGGCAGGTGGAGCTTGGCACCTGCCACACCTAGTCCCCACCGTGTATCTGTGTGGGTCAGTGATTTACGTGGGGGCTGAAAAGTCTCTTAGTAGGAAATGCGTAAACCTTGAGCCACATCCACAGCCGGGGTCGTTCGCACTGATGATGTCTGGGCGCCTGGGAGAGGGTGGGGTGGGTGGAGAATAGGGGTCCCCAGGAAGAACTGACGAGGAGGCCAGGGGCACCAGCTTGGGGATCCCTGCTCAGAAACCGGCCTGCATGTTGCTGGTGAGGACGGTCCTGTGCATCCTGTGGCAGCGAGCTCCAGCCTGGGAGTCTGTGCTCGGGGGAGGGGGCGTGTGCGTGCACACACACATAGGTGTGAGAGCATGTGTGGCACTCAGGACCCCACGGAGGCCAGGAGTTCAAGGCTGCAGTGAGCTGTGATCACTCCACTGCAGTCCAGCCTGGGTGACAGAGTGAGATCCTGCCTCTAAAAATATGTGTGTGTGTGTGTGTGTGTGTGTGTGTGTGTGTGTGTATAAAGTGGTCATTGAAACTCACAGATTAGTGAAGTTTATGGACGCTTAGGGTTCAATATCAATGGGGAAGCCGAGGCTGCAAGGGAACTAAGGATCTGCCCACGACTACAGGCTAGTTTTCCAGACTTTCTCTGTGCTGCCTGTGTTTTACTGACATTGCTTGTGGTTGCTGTTGTTTAAGGCAGGGAACAAAATCCACCAGATTATTTTTCAAGGTTTTCTTTGCAAGTAAAAGCCCCAGAGCCCCCAAGCACGATTAGCGCAGGCACTTGCTGGGCCTCTGGGCTCTTTGGAAGGTTCTGGCCCTGCTTAGGCCTCCACCAGGGGAGTGTGGAGGGCCGCGGGGAGGGTGGACAGGGGCCAGCCGTGCCCGGGCTGCCACGCAGAGGAATGGTAAACAGTCGGGCCCTCCAAGGCTGCCAGGCTGCTGTCGGTCACCCTTTGGCTGTTTCCACCACAAGGAAGAGCTTCCTCTGGCCTCACTCTAGATTGGGGGTGAGTTCTGGGGCTGAGAGGAAAGCATTTGGGACCATTCAGAAGAATTTCTCTGCAGATCTTTGATTCTGGAGAGCCCACGTGTGTGCGTGCCTGGGCGGTGAGTGGAAGGGGAGAGGCTGGACTAAGTGCTTCATATTTTTTTCCTTTCTATTCTTGAGTCAGCCAGTGTCTCGGTGCATTTGCCAGAAAAAGCCACTGACACAAGAACACCTGGGCTTTCGTCTCCTGGCCCGGGTTCTCTCCCAGTATAATTCTAGGTAAGCCATTTGATGTCTCTGGGCCTCAGTTTACCCCTCTGTAGAATCAAAGATCAGGTTGATCTCCAAGGATGCATCCCGCTCATGTTCGAATGCTTACGACAGCCTCCCTGCTGGGCCCCTCCTTTCCCTCCTGCACTCCCTGGGGTCTCAACCCACCTGGTCACTGGACTTGCATCCCCCGGCCACACTTGCTTTTGCTCTCCGCCCTCGGCAGGCCAAACCCATGAGCTCACAGGGAACGCGGCAAAGCCTCCCGGGGAGAAGGGCCAGCGGGCCCTGGCACAGGCGCCCGGGAGGGAAGCCCCTCGTCCTGGCTCCGTCGCATGAGGACTGCAGAATCCCGGGAAACCGGTTGTTAGGGAGCCAGCAGCTGGCTACCAAGTCAGATAACGAGTACTTGGGTTTTTCCACTCCTATTTACCTTGTGTTGAGTACACAAAAATGATGTCGTTTGTGGCACAGCTGATGGGGTCTCGCTGAGCCGGGCTCTGGCCTCATCAGGGGCTCCCCCTCCCCTCACTCGGGCCCCCCTAAGCTGCACTGCACGGGTGGGCCTTGGGGAGCAGATCGAGGCCAGTGGAAGCCACATTAGAGCTCACTCCCGGCCTCCTGGCTCCTCCACTGCCCCCACCACCGTCGTCTCTCACCAGGAAAACCGCCATGGCGTCAGCCGGCCCTCCCGCTGCGCACTTGTCTCCTCTGCACCATCGCTCCCAGCAGCCAGGGCATATCCTGCCCGGGACCCTTGGTGGGCTCCAGTGTTGCTCTCGGGAGAAAACTCAGCCTGCCCCAAGGCCTGGAGGTTTGCCCCGTCTCAGCCGAGCACCCAGCCACACCCAGGATTCCAGGCTTCAGCCCCTCCTGGCTGGAGCTTCTCACACATTCTCCAAGCTTTACCTCCCCTCCCTGAGATCTTCACCCTGGGAACCCCTTTTCTCTTCACTGATTCCCACTCAGGCTCCTTCCTCGGGGAGCCTTTCAGAACCAGCCTGTTCCCACCGCATTCCCTCCTCTGCGCTCTCCATGTGTCCTGCTTGGACGAGAAGAGCCATTGCATTCAGAGACCCTCAGACTTGCAAACTCTGCAAGGCTCAGAAAGGGCCTTGAGGTTTGCTGATTACCTTAAGGAGAGAAAGGAGGGTGGGAATGGCGGGTGGGGAGGGAGGGGAGGCTTCCCAGAGGAAGGGGCTTTAAAGGGAAGAGACCAAGGACTGCAGGAGAGGCCAGGAGGGGCCCCCTGGGGCTCGAGGCAGTCAGATTCCATCTTGAGCCAAACCTGGTTCCCTCTGCCCCCTCCTTCCTTCTCTCCCATTCTGTCCGGCTTTGGGACAATTGTCTGAGTCCTTCCGCAAAGCCCTGCTGCTAACAGTTGCTCCCGGCTTCCTCAGGGTCAGTGGGGATGGGCGCGGCAGCCTGCCCCGGGTCAGCCGCATGCGCGAGGGCCCTGCCAGCAGTCACAACAGCCCTGGAGAATGGTCACATCTGGCCTCAGGAAGGAACTCAGGACTAGGGAGGCTGCCCCACAGAATACAAAGGGAGGAATGAGGGTTCCTCCTGCATCCTCCCAACGGTGAAGGCAGATTTGCAATATCCACTGTGGCCCTCGGCTGGTTTCGTCTGGACTGGCCCCCGTGAGCTCAATTGGAAGAGTTTCCTGTTCAGGAAATTGGTTCCCACCCAAAGGACATGCGGACTGAGGGCCCGGAGCTCCCAGTCTCGTAGTCTCTCCGGAAGCAGCATCCCTCCTTGTTTTCCTGAGAACCTGCCCTGCGTGTGGATCCAGTGCAGAGTGCCCAGAGGGGCTGCTGCCAGAGGAGGCCAAGTGTGAGGATGGAGGAGCCCCTGAGGGCCCACAGGGTGAGAGGGGCTCTACTGAGCAGCTCCGAGCTGGGCGCTGGGGTTACAGGAGGAGCAAGGCTCCCTCCCTGACCTTGAGGGACACCTTGTCCAGTGCAGGAGACAAATACAAGCACAAAACACAAGAATCCTTCAATGCAATCAGAGATGTATGTTTAGCCAAGGACAAAGGTCAACGGTGCGGATGGAGGCTCCCACATAGAGATGGCTGGATTCACAATGGCCAAGGTCATCCATTGACCTCTCACAACTCCCCTCTGACAGGTGGGTGGCTCACATTTTACACACTTGTACATACAGGGCACATTTGTACACACACTCAAAGCCAGACAAGCACTAAGGTCTGGATCTCAGTTTTGACTTCTGTTAAATGGGCTTATTTTATAAAGCTGTTGTGAGACTGAATGAGGGAATTTATGGACAGGGCTCAACCTTTAGTGTAATAGGTATCAATGAACAAGTAGCTATCCCGGCCACAGGGCAAGATGGTAGGTGGGA
Source organism: Avahi laniger (assembly GCA_963575035.1). NCBI lineage: Eukaryota > Metazoa > Chordata > Mammalia > Primates > Indriidae > Avahi > Avahi laniger. The sequence goes on along the minus strand of CAUYSK010087916.1, from coordinate 36,784 downwards.
GCAGGGGTCTTTGGCAGATGAAGCAAGTTAGGACTCCAATGCAGGAAGGGTGAGTTGTCTGGGGCCAAACTTCAGGATGCCAGGCCTCTGGGCACTGCCTTTCCCTCACCCTCTTCCCCCTGTAGGCCAGGGAGATCCGCACCCAGCTCACCCTCCAGGCTCAGGACAGGCCAAGCCACTCCATGTCCACCCACCCCTGTTGCTTGGTTAATGGGTCATGTGGCCACCTAAGCTCATTGTCCTGGCCTGTCCCAGCCCTGACCGCTCTGGAGTGTGAGAGCTGGTCCCAGCCTGACATCCTCGCCGGCAGGCAGAGGGGCAGCATCGTGCCTCCCTCACCCTGGTTCCTGACTCGCTGGCAGCGGCAGCCACTTCCTCCGGCCAGGCTGGGCCAGCAGTTGCGTTGCCTATAAATAGAAGAGTGAGATTCCTCGTGGCCCAGTGAATGGCGCTGACATCCTGCCTCCGCCTGACTGAGCCCTGAGTCACAGGCCCCTGCCAGAGGCCATGGCCGCCCTGGGCGGACCAGGCCTGCACTGCGGCCCGGCCTCAGAGGAAGCGTTAGGGCAGCCGGAGGGTCCCTGGGGAGGCTGACTGAGGCTTAAAGAAACGCAGCTGGCATTTCCTCCCTGCGAGGCCTGCCAGGGCCCCGCACTCTGGCTGGCGAGTGAGCGTGCTGAGGGGCCGTGTGCGTGTGTGCACCGTGTAGAGGCGGCCAGCTCCAGGAAGCACGGCGGCCTCCACGCTCCCTTCGGCGAGTGCAATGGAAGGAGGGCATTCCCCGCCAGCCTCCGCTGTCCTCGCAGCACCCTCGTTCTGCCTTTGCTCATTTAAAAGCCAAAACCAAACCCACCCACAGGAGCTCAGAAATCGGTGGGAAGGCTGGAAAAACAGGCCTGGGCATGGGCAGGAGCTGAGAGAGCTCTGGAGGGCCAAGTGGCGGGAAGAGCAGGCACGGATCTGGGGCGGGGACGTGCGGCAGGAGGCAGCCGTGGGACTCCAACTATCCTCATTCTTCCGCCCAAGAGTTGGAGGAATGTCCACCCTGTGGTGGGGTAGGGCAGAGGGAGCCTAGTAGACTCTGTCCAGCAGAGAACAGAGAATTCACCCCCAATAGAAATCAAAGGCCTGTTAGGAAGGGGAGCGGTTAGGGTGGCCCAGGCCACCAAATGCCCACTGGACGTTCTCAGCTTGGGCGCTGCCTGCTCTGGGGGTGGGGTGGGGGGGTCTGCTTGGCCACCCTGTCCAGGCTCTTTTCTCCCACCTTTCGTCGTTCTCCACCCCCACCCCGCTGTCTCACTCTAACACGCGGGATGTGTTTGGTTTTGTTTTCTTGTTTGTTTCTTTCTCCTCCACTAGATCCACTGCACGCTCCGCGAGGGCGGGCCAGGTCCATGTGCATCCGGCATATCCTGGGTAAACCAATGAATGAATGAGCAGCCTGTATGCATGGGCGCACACACACACACACACACACACACACACACAGTGTTCTTACATAGTTTAGGACGTTTGTGCAACCCACTCACTCGATGTCACCTCTAAATCTCTCCCCGAACTGGGCGCCACCAGGGCAAGAAATCCCAGCTGCGAAGCTGCATTCTTTGCAGTTCCGACCCATGAGGAGTGAGACATTCTCCTGATTCACACACAGGCGTCGGTGGTTTCTCAGTCCAGAGGGACTGGGGAGGAAAAACCTGCCCTCGCCCAGAAGGAGGGGAAGTAAGTTTCCTCCCCGTTTGAAAAGCCTCGCTGGTTCTCTGTTGTCCACGGTCGAAACCCTACCTTTGCCGGATGGTTTTTCAGCCCAGACCGAACCTGGGGGCCACAAGGAATTGCTGTCCTTCTCCGAACACACCATGTTCTTGCACATCTCTGTGACTATACGCAAGCTGATCTCTCCAGCTAGAATGGGTTTCACCCCCCTCACCCGATCTCCGCCCCTCGCTCTCCTTGCAAACTCCTAACTACACCTCAAAACTCATTCAAGTTTCATCTCCTTGCAAGACTGTGAGCAATATTAATTGTTTCTACCCTGAATTTGTCCTGAATTCTCAAGAAACACAAATATATAGAACTATGGGCTTGGAAAGGCCCTTAAAGACCATCACTGGTTTGCAAGCCTGGGGTGGCTGGGAACGTGTAGGGTATTTTTTGGTTGCCACAGTGACAAGGACTGCTGCTGGCATTTAATGGGCAGGAGACCAGGAATGCAAACTAGGAAGAACTGTCCCTCCCAAAAGGTCAATAGCACCCCATTAAGAAATACTGAGCTGCCTCCTGTTGGATGAGGAACCCAAGGCCCAGGAAGGGGAAGTGTCTTGCCAAGGTCATGCAGCAAGGTGAGCACCAGGTGGTTGGTACTCACTCGCCTTGTGGGGGCACTCCCCGGTGGTGGGCCTGACAGTGGCCCTCTGACCCTCCAGGTCCTTAGATCCTGGCCAGGCCCTGGCCATACGGCCAATGCCAAGGATGTCATGGGAAATGTGTCTGGGAATGCCCTGTAGCTCCCGCCAGCTGCTGCACCTTCTCCACCCGTGCTGGCGGCCAGACGGCCTGACGTAGCCAAGGATGTGCCTGGAATGTGGCCCAGCATGTCCAGGGAGGGAGAGCTTGGCTTGTGGGCTGGGGCCAGAGTTCTACAATTACAGTGTCCGGCTCCATGAGCTCATCCAAACACAAAGAAAGCCACTTTTGATCCCAGCCTGGATACTAGTGACCAGGACACTCCAGGGCCCAGCCCGGCCATGGCAGGTGAAAAGGAAGAGGCAAGGCCTGGTGTCCCCCAAATCCCTGCTCCGAGGAGGCTGTGCTTCCCCAGATGTCCCACCCTCAACCTCCTACCATGCACTAGGAAGGACTTTAAACCTGAAAATTCACACAAAAACAGAGACAATAATATAACGAACCCTGATACTCCCTCCCTCAGCCGTGACCATCATCAACCCTTGGCCCCTCCTGCCTCCCCCAGACCCGCCTCCCCCATCCACATCCCTCCTCGGGTGTTATTTTGAAACAAATTCCAGGCATGACATCACTTCATCCATCAATATTTCAGTGTGCATCTCTAAAAGGACTCTTCCTTCTAAAAACAAAAAGCGATAATTACAACACCATTATCACACCAAAAAACTTGACAGTAATTCCTCCTAATATTATCAAAGAGCCAGTCAATGTTCAAATTTCCAATAGTCACATAATTGCTTTTGACAGTTTATTTGCTTAAATTTAGATCCAAATAAGATTATAATCTTACCATAAGATAATGATAACCACATTGCAATTGGTCAGTTTTGAGTGGTCTAGAGGGATTTTTTTGGTTGTTTTGGTTTTGCTTACAATTTACTTATTGGAAGAACCTACTTATTGGTTTTGTGGCATTTCACTCCACCTGGATTTTGCCGACGGCTGCCCTGTGGTGTAGTTCAATATGTTCCTCTAGCCTCTGTTTTTCCTGTAAAGTGGTAGTGAGAAGTAGAGGCTTGATCAGTCTGAAGTTTGATTTTTTTTTTTTAATTTTTTGCAAGACTGTCACTAGCTGGCATTGAGTTCTTCCATCCGGAGGCACATAGTGTCCAATTCTTTCTCTTTTTTTGTGATGTTAGCAGCCAGTGATGCTTCAAGCAATTAATTCATTAAGGATTGCAGAATCATATCATATTTCATTCCTTCTGCATTTATTAGCTGGAATCCATCTGTAAAAGAGACTTCCCCACTTATATGGTTTGGTTACATAGTGATTCTGCTTGAAAGGGACTTTTAAAGTTTATCAGCTCTCTCAGTGGATCACTGAGCTACATGGGCCAGAGAGAGCAAGTCCTTCACAAGAGGACACACAGCAAATTGGGAGCAGGGCTACGACTCAGACCCAGGTCTGTGGCATCATGTGTGACTCTGGTTTGGAGGCAGAGTAGTGGAGAAGGGGGGCAGAGGTCTGGGAATCAGAGGCCCAGACTTGAATCTAGGACCTGCCATTTATAAGCCGTGGGCCTTGGGCAGATCATTAAGCCCCAGAGCTCCTCTATAAATTCGAGGATAATCCCAGCTCCCTGACACAGCCTAAGGTTCACCAAGGTTAGTTGCTTCTTTGTAAGAAGGAACTTGGAGAAGCCCCCTCTGACTTCACAATGTGAGGTCCATTGACCAAGCTAACTCTCACTCTAATTTTCCATGGCTGTTTCAGGACCTGCCCAAGGACACTGCCTTTCCTTCCAAGTACCCAGCAGGTACCTGGGGAGAGAGACTGTTTCTCAGAAAACTCAGCAAGATGGTGCACTCAAGACAGGCTATATAATTTGTGGGGCATTTTGTTCAAAATTATTAAGAATTTCGAGATGGTGACAGCCAGCAGAGCATTAAACCAACTGCAGGGCCCGTCTGAGTGCAGGACTCTGTTGTGACTGCACAGGTCACAGGCCCACAGAGCCGGCCCTGGGTGAGTTCTGTCCCAGCTTGCTTTGAAGGCATGTGGACACATCTCATCTGATTCAACAAAACTTGAGTGTGTAAGTCAGGACACATTGGCCGTAACCAACGTAAGCCCAAATCAAACCAGCTTAGGTTAAAAGGGAGAGTTTAAAGTAAACAGTATTTAACAATCATAATCTTATAAATGCTGTTTCTTGGCTTTTAATCTTCTGAGTCATCTTATGGACAAAATTGTAAAAACTTGATTGTGGCATAGAAAGAACTAGAAGTCAACAGCATGGACAATGTAAAAAAACCACAGCTGACAAAGCTGGGATGTGAATAGAAATGATAGTCACATCCATATGTATTCTTATCCTATAAAGGAGACAAAAAAAACTGCCTAAAGTTGAACAAAAGAAATAGACATTTAAATATAGGTAGTCAGTAGGTATGTTATAGGTGCACTATAAATTTCAAAATTGAGAAGGAAGTTAGGAGTGTAAATAAGCTAAATCCTCACGTACCTTACAGAAAAGTTAATGGATATTGGTCCAAAGTTATAAATCAAGAAATAGATGTATAAACGTATGATCTAGAATTATGGAGGCAACAGTAAAAAATATGCCAAAGGAAATATATAAAACAGTTTGCCTCTGGGGTGAAGCTGGAGTGAGGAGGGAAGAACAGGGCAGGAGTCTGGGGGCGTTCCTTTAAAAGCTCTTTTGTTCTTCAGGGTGAGCATCTCGAATCTGAAAATCTGAAATCTGAAATGCTCCAAAATTTGAAACTTTTTGAGCACTGACATGACGCTCAAAGGAAATGCTCATCGAAGCATTTTGGATTTCTGGATTTGGGATGTTCAACCAGTAAGTGTGATGCAAATATTCCAAAATGCAAAAAAATCCAAACTCCAAAATACTTCTTGTCCCAAGTATTTCGGATGAAGGACAGTCAACCTGTATTTGATTTATTACCATGTTCCTGTATTATTTTGATAATAATTAAATGATAAAAAGGGGATGGAATCTATTGTCCCATATAAGCCAGACACAGAAAGGCAGAGGGGCTGCTCTCAGCTGACTGCTTCATTCTCTCAGGCTCCACCGCCGGCCTCTGGTACCTCTGGAGTCAGATACTTACAGCTCATGATCCAAGGGGAAAATTCAGAATATTACAGGGGAGGACTCTGGTTGGATCACATGTCCAGCCCTCGGACCAATCCAGGGCGTGATTGGCCTCATCTGGTCATGTGACCTCCTGGTTGCCAGGAAGGTTAAAGTGCTCCAGGACCAGACGGGGTGAGAGAAGAACAGTTCTCCACAGAAGAAGGGAGCTAGTATTGGAAAGGGAGAACAGATGTTGGGACCAAACCAAAGATGCTCGTGGCACTGGGACATGGGCCAGTCCTGGTACAAGGTGCAAGGTGGAAATGGCTGCAACAGGGAGCTCTTACTGGGAGTTGGGATGGGAGATGTAGACAAGGAAACGAATCACTGTTATCCAAGGGAGAAATACAAAGAGCTACAATAATATCCACGCAAGGTTCTATGGGAGCCAGAAGACAATGATCCACTGCCAGCTGGCAAGTGAGGTCTCATCAATTCCCAGGGCTCTCCAGGGGCTCCCCGTTATAGCACAACGATGGGTTCAGGGAAGTTACTTCACCTCTCTGAGCCTATTTCTCCATCACGAGGACAGGACGGTGATTCCAAGTCAGCAATTAGATTGGTCTGGGAAGCTGAGTTCAGAGCGTGGCACACGGCAGGTACCTCCCTCCCAGAGTCCCAGGGCCACCCGCCCACATTGCCAACTTTTTCTCCAGTGATAGATAAGCTATATTAATTTCAACTTGGCTTAAGGCCAAAATATTCTCCTTAGAGCTGCTTCGTTTTCTGGCCTATAGAAGGATACCAGAAAATTATCCAAATGCCTACAATAACCTGATGGTACCAAAACTGTCAACATACGTCCCCACTAGAACAGAAGCTCCATGAAGGCAGGCAAAGCGCTGTTCACTTTTGCATTCCTCCCTGGGACCTGGCATAATGGACACTTATGCATAAAGATTTTAAAAACTGAACATATTGAACAGCTAAAGGGACGAATGAGGCCCTAGAAAAGGACACTTTCTAGGAAAATGGGAAATTGTGAAAACAAGAGATCAGTTTGCCAGGACAGACTCCTGGCAGTCACTCCGGTGGGTTCAGAGGTCAGCCAAGGACAAGCAGAGAAGGCAAACTGTGTCCCTGGTGTGAGAACTGGGAGGGCACATTGGATGACAGACAATGGGCCTACTTCACTTGTTCACTCAGCAGATGGGTATTAGTCACCTACCATCCGCCAGGCACCCAGGACACACCAGCAGCAAACAGACAAATCTGCCCAGCCGCTGGGACCTGCCATCCAGGGCATCACGGGTGAGGAGCAGCAGCACCCCATGGCTGCGTCTCCCCGGTGATGTGTGTACCAGTGTTCGCGGCAATAACAGCAGTGATCGTTCACAGAGAACCTACTGTGTTAGTCAGTACCATTTCAGTTTTATCTTTTTTTTTATTTTTTGAGACAGAGTCTCACTCTGTTGCCCAGGCTAGAGTGCCGTGGCATCAGCCTAGCTCACAGCAACCTCAGACTCCTGGGCTCAAGCAATCCTCCTGCCTCAGCCGAGTAGCTGGGACTACAGGCATGTGCCACCATGCCCGGCTAATTTCAGTTTTAAGTAACAGCAACTCAACGCAAACTGGCTTAAGCAAATAAAAAGGAAAATTGTGGCTAAAGTATTAATTCGTAAAAAACACCAGGGGTTAACTAGCTTCTGGCCGGGCTGAATGCAGGAGCTACAAAGATATCATCGGGACTCTGTGTTCTGTGCCATCTCTTGGCTCCGCTTTCTTCTGACTTCATTCTACTGACTTCATTCTCAAACGGCCAAATAGTAAAAAATGCCCTTCGGTAGCTTCAAGCTAATGATCTCAGCAAAGGATAAGTCCTCTTTCCTGATTGTTCCGGCAAAACTTCGGGGTGCTGATTCGGTGACTGGCCCGACGTGGGGCCCATGCCCGGGCAGAGCCAATTCTCGAGGTCGGAGCACGGGGCGTGGCGACAGACCTGGATCTGGCAGCAGGCCTGGGAACGGGGCGGCAAGGACAGCACCGTTTACTCAGCAGGGACTGAGACTGCGAATGGGGGAAGGGGGGTTTCAAAAGACAGTGGGGCTGTTATTGGAAGGGATGGTGGACAGGCAACCCCGACAATACCCCCCACACCCCTGCACTAGGCATCAACCAAGTTAACCCCCCAGCAGTCCCACACAGTGAGACCATTCTTGTCCCCATTGTACAGATGGGGAAACCAGCTCAGAGAGGCAGAGTCCCTTGCCAGTGTCACAAGCCTAGTAAGTCAGGAACAGGGAGCGTGGATTCATTTGTACCACACAGAGAAGGAAGTGGAGAGGCCACAGCCTCTGAAATACAGCAGGTCAGAGAGGATTTGGCTGATTAGACCTAGTGAACGGAGGGGAAGAGAGAAAGGGCAGTTGTCTTTAATGAGCCTGGCACCATCCCCACAGCAAATGACACGTAAATCACAATCATTCATTCATTCACTCACTCACTCACTCACATTCCCACCACCTCTCCCGTCGTTCAGCAGTACTGAAGCAGTACAGCCCTGGGGCCAGGCTGCCTGGTCCTCCAGGAAACAGAGCCTTTGGCAAGGAATGAGGTGTGCTGGTTTCATTTGAGGTTGAATCCCGGGGCAGCAGGGGCGAGGGAAAAGGAGGTAGGGAAGGATGGGAAGCCAGGCGACATGATGTGTGACCACTCCGCCAGGCTCCACAGCGGGCCAGGCCGTGGCCCCAGGCAGGGAGCAATTTCCTATTGCTCAAAGTTCATCCCATAGAACAACTCCCCCCACCCCGACTTCTGCAATGCCTTCTCCAGCCCCTGTGGCAGCCATTTGGGAGCCAGGTCTCACACCCTGGGATGTGGTCCGGGGTGGGTCAGACCCTGGAAAAGCAGCCCGGTCAGCTTCGGTTGTGGAACTCTGGGGACCCCACGGAGTCCTCCAGCCCCAGCTGTGGCGAAGGCAGAGCAGGCAGCCAAGAGTCTGGTGGGCAGGAGGAGCTGAGAGGATGCGGGGAGGCACAGACCCACACTCCAGCCGTGACTTAACATCTCCATGCCTCGGTTTCCCTGGCTGAAGCATGCGTGAATGGGAGGTTGGACTAAACTGGGGTTACCCACTTGACATCCGCCAGAATTCTGGGAAGAGTCCACAATTTGTTGGTGTTGAGCCAAAAAAAAAAAGCCAGGTCTCTTTGTTTCCAGCCGGAATGATTTCAACTCCAGGCTCACCGGTAGTGATGGAACAGTAGCTCAGCCAGGTGGTTCTGGATATGTCTGGAAGAACACAAGTGAGGAAGCGGATTCTGGCTCCATGTTTGCAGTCTGCTTGGTAGATGTCATCTTTCAAACCTCGGAATCCAAGGGGGACAGGCGAGGAGCAAGCTTGCGCTCACCTCGACAGTCCCTCCCCGCGATGACGTTCTTGGGCACCAGGATTCCACGAGCTCCTTCCCCAGGTCTCCTTTATCAGGAACTCGCAAACGCCGCGCCAGTCCTCCGGCTGCATCACTGCCCCCGCTGTGTTCCCTGTGCCAGCCCTACGATCGCCAGCTGTGGACTCTGGACAAGTCACTCTCCCTCTCTGAACCTCAGTTTCCTTAACTGTAAAGCGAGACTGATGTCTAGGTATAAGAAAATTGAAACATATACCCACACAAAGAATGTGAAAGAAACATATGCGAGTGTTCAAAATAAAAAGCCTCATTCATAATAGCCAACATCTGGAAACCACTCAAGTATCATCTGCTCAACGGGTAAACTGTGGCACATCCACACCGTGCAATGCGACCGAGCGATAAAAAGGAATGAGCTATTGATGCAACAACGTGGATGCACCTCAGAAACATGCTGAGTAAATGAAACCAGACACGAAAGAATACACACTCTGTGACAATCTTTATATGAAATTGTAGAAAAGGCAAAATGAAACTCTAGAACAAAGGCAGAGCAGTGGTTGTCTGAGGTCTGAGGGACTGACCATATCCTCCGGGAGGTAAGAAATGTTCTACATCTTGATTGTGTTGGTAGTTATAAGGGTGTACACATTCGACAAAACTTGTGAATTATACACTTAAAATGGGCAGATTTCATTACATGTAAAGTATACCTCGATAAAGCTGATTAAAAAAAATAAAACCAAAGAAAAACATTACCTCTATTAGGACCCTTTCTATGACAGAAACCCATCTCAGGCTGGTTTCAGAAAAAGAGAAATGCACTGGCTCATATAATCAGTTTAGTAAAGGGGTAGAGTTGACTTCAGGCATGGCTGGATCCAGGGACTTATGGACACCTGGACACTATACTTTCCATCTCTTTGTTCTCTTTCTTCTTTGTTGACTTTGTCTTCAAGTGGAGGACAAGATAGCCACCAGCAGTTCCAAGCTTCCATCCTGTCAACCTAGCAACTCCCACGTAAAGAGAATGCCTCTTTCCCCATAGCTGCTACAGAAGACCCATAGCAGAGTCTCAGGAACCTATGTCCAGGCCTGGATCGCATGCCTGTGTCTAAAGCCAGTGGTGGGGTTGGTCCCACCTGAACACCAGGGATACAGAGTAGGGGAGAGGTGGTCCCCCGAAGGGCCATGGAAAGCCAGCAGATGGCCACCTCATACCCAGGGGGTAGTGCGAGTGCCCACCCCTACTCCCAGACAACTCCGCAATGGCCAGGCTGTCAGGGACAGATCCCAAACTCAATCAAGCCCAAGGCTGCTTTTCTGTGATGTCACAGACTCTGTGAGATGTAAGAGTCAAAACAGAAAGTGAGCACTAATTGCTTCCCCACCAGTCAAGCCGAACAGAAAGCCCTTCCTGCCTGTGCTGGGCCAGGAAGCACTCCGAGGGAGCTGGCAGGGGAGGGAGGAGCTCTGCAGCGGCCACTCTGGCCCAGGCCCAGCGGGAACGCCTTGGCGCTGATAGCGTCTGGACTTGCAGGACAAACCCCCAGTGGGGAATACGCCTGCATGGGTGCTGGGCCTCAGTGGTGCAGACCAGAGAGGAATCCAGAGCCAAGAAGGACTCCAGCGTTCCAACCCAGAATCACCGTCCCAGTGCGGTTTGGCCAGGGCAGGAGGGCCAGAGAGGAGGCTGTCAGGAAAGGTGGTCCGTGTATGATCAAGGAAGGAGGGCTCCATCCGCATGTTCAAACCAAACGTCACTTCCTGAGCAGTGTGGCGCAATCACCGTTCACTGAGCCCTCTCCAGGACGGGCACCACAGAGCTCCCTGCTGGAGCGCACTCCTAGAAAGGGAGGGAAGGCGGCAGCAACTTCGTGTCTATATTCAGAATAAGCCCAGAAAGCACAGGGAACGATTATGCCCTTCAAACAAATGAGGCGACAGGCTCAGAAAAGAGGGGGCTTTATCCAAGGTCCTCAGCCTCAGGCTCCTGGGCAAAGGCTTGTCCTACCCCAACTCCTGGAGCTCAAAGCTCTTGCCTCAGCCTGGTCTAGCAGCTGTGGCTGGACACTGGCTCCCTGGGTCAGAAATAATAGGGCTATTTCCCAAGCCAGCTCCCCAGGGCACACGGGCAAGAAGAGCGGGGCTGATGTCCGCTGCCCCATCTCCTACTGAGGTGCTGGATGCGTCTGCCCGCACGGACCCTGCTTTCTGGGAAGCAGGTTTACTGGATGTCGTCACCAAGAGTGTGCACTCTGCTGCAGAGAGCTGGGCAGGAAGACGGGCAAGAGCCAGACTGAGGAGGGAGAGGGCCGATGCCAAGCAAGGGAAGGAGTGGTCAAGTGCGCAGGGCCCTCCCTTCCAAAGGAAGCCTGAGGGCTGGCCCAGAGCCACGGGGCTCCGGGAAAGTGGTGCTCTCGGCTCCCAGCTCCCATCTTCACCCGCCATGTCCGAGGCAGCCTGGCCCTCCGGCTCTGCAGACCCGCCAGGGAACAGCTGACCACTTCCTGGAGCCAACAATGAGCCCATCGTTAGCTCCCTACACTGGCAGCCTGCCCAGCCAGCCCGCAGGCATGGCCTCTGGAGTCGGGCTCTGCAGTAAGGAGGGAGGAACAGCGGGCTAGAGACCCGGACACCCCCAGCAGGGCTCCTGACCCTGAGCACCCAGACAAGCAAGCCCCACGCAGGGCTGTGCGCCTTCCTAGACGTCCAAGTGAGGAGTAGAGAACCAGCTGGGTGGTCTTGGCCAAGCCTCACGAGTATTCAGAGCCTGTTCCTCATCTGTGACACGGGCCTAAACCCCGCCATGCCCAGAGCTGGGATTGGTCGTGGCAAGGGCAGGCCGAGGGCGGCTGTGGATCCAGGCTGGCCAGGTGCACACAGCATCTGGAACTAAGGGAAGATCACTCCCTGCTGTGGGCAGACACCTCCAAGAGACAGCAGCCCCCAGCCCTCGGCACGCTGTGATGACCAAGTGCTCAGTCATTATTAAGCACTATAATATGCTTATGTTCCATATGCTCATTATAAATACTAATAACTAGCATTACTGAAACAGCACTAATCGTGGGGGTCAGAAGATGCAGATTTAAATCCGAACTCTGCCATATCCTGAGTCCTCAGATAAGTCCCCCGATCTCCTTAGCCTAAGTTTTCTGTCTGTGAAACGAGGATCAAAAGATAACTGAGTGGCAGAGGAAATGATGGAAGTGAAAGTCTGCCAACTGCAAATGGTCACACGCCTCTTTCGGGCTCTGCGGGCAGAGCCGGAGGAAATCTCCATCTCTACCTGTGGGCACGTGGCCCAGCAGTTCTCCCCTGGCAGCTCACCACCGCCACCTGAGGAACATAAGACAACAAACAAAAACAAAGATACTAACCCTGGGCTCCCCCAACCCCCCACAACCCCTAGCAGCTCACATCCAATTGGCCTTGGGTGAGGCCCAGGCATTGGCTTTTTCTTTTCTTTTTTGAGACAGAGTCTTGCTCTGTTGCCCAGGCTGGAGTGCAGTGGCATCATCATAGCTCACTGTAGTAACCTCCTGCATAGCGGGGACTACAGGCACATGCCAGCATGCCTGGCTAATTTTCCTTTCCTTTTCTTTAGAGACAGAGTCTCACTGTGTTGCCCAGGCTGGTCTTGAACTCCTGGCCTCAAGCAATCCTCCTGCCTTGGCCTCCCAAAGTGCAGGAATTACAGGTGTGGGCCACTGCACCCTGCCAGCACTGGCATGTTTTCAACACTCAAGTGCTTCTTACATGCAGCTGGGTCAGGAAGCAATGCAGCAGCCCACTCAGAAATCAGACTGGCGAGAGCCCACATGTCCAGCCTCCTCACTGACAATTTCATCAGTCTCGGTTTGGAGAGAGACCCAGTGCTGCTCTAACGCCCTCCAACAAGATCTCTGAGCTTCCCGGCTGGAGGCCAGCGACAGCCCACAGTACATCCCACTTGTTAAAAAGAAAATAAAGGCTTTCTGGCTCCCGAGGGCGCAAGGCCATTGCTGAAATGGGTTATGAGCCTGCCCCTTTTAAGAGTCCCATTCTTGGTAAGTGGGTGGGGGTGTACAGGCACAGGGGAAAACGCTGGAAGGATATATTTCATCAGCAGACATTATCACTAGGTACGGCATTTATAAGCTTCTGTATAGAAGGCAATTCTTTTATAATTACAAAAAAAACAATCAGTTTTATTTCTGATGTAGTGCCTTTTTAAAATAAGTTGATATATGGTCTTTTGCAAATGTTTTGGTGTAATGAATGAGGAACACATGCAGGAACAAGGTTTGGGGGGACAGAAGGGCAGGAAGAAGGAGCCTCAGGGGAGGGGATGATTTGATGTTAGCAAATGCTAGTGAAGCCTAGCAGGGATGTTGTGAGACTCTCATTTCAAGAGAGCCCCATCCATCTTTCCCAGGAAAAGATAAACATCCTTTAAACTTTACCTTGGACCTGTCCCTTCCCCTTAGCAGCAAAAGGCTGAGGCGTGGGCAAACCCAGCCCCTTACAGACTGTCTCTGGACGAGCTGCTGCGCAGGCACAGACCCGGCATCATGGGCCAGAGCCCAGCGGGAAAGTGCCGTCCTGGCCAGGAAGGAGGATCGTGGCCGGAGGGTCCCACAAACGCCAAGCACACGTGGCCATCTTCTCGGGTGACGAGAGCTTCTGAGCTGGCACCTGGGCACCCTAGAAACATCTCAAGGATGAATTTCCATCAGGCCAATGAGACATGGGGTGGACCCCTGGAGCAGGCAGAGTCCTGCCTGTGCTTTGCTCAACTCCCCGTCCGTGCACCATGGCCAGCCCCGGCCCAGTCTCAGCCGGAGAACAAGGCTCTGCTGCTTCGGGATTTGGTGACATTCTCGTAGATTGGTGGTGTTGGGTAAGAGAGGCATGTCGCAAGTTGGTTTCCATTTAAAAACATATTTCTGCTTCTTGAGAATCCCCTCAGGATCCCCAAATCCACTCCCTTCAACATAAAGCCTTGGCTCAGTCGAAATACAGCCACTCGTAGCTTAACGGTGGGGACGCGTCCTGAGAAATGCAGTTAGGTGGTTCCGTCGTCGTGCGAACATCGCAGAGTGCGCTCGCCCGGACTGGATGGCGCAGCCTGCTGCACGCTGAGGCTGGGCGGCGCGGACTCTTGCTCCCAGGCAACGCTCCCACTCGGCATGTTACCGTACTGAATACTGCAGGCAACCCTAACACGCGGTATTTACGTATCCAAACACATCTCAACACAGAAAAGACACAGGAAAGATAGGGTGGTATAATCTTACGGGGCCACGGTCGTTCATACGATCCACTGTTGACCAAAATATTACGCAGTGCGTGACTGTATCTGTGGGGTGGGCTGGATGAGGTGGGGTGGGGGCACCTGCTGAGAATGGAGACCCATGAAGTGAAACAGGGATGGAGAACATTCCGCAAGCTCCAAGGTCACAGCAGAGGGAAAAAGACCTCAAATTCACTTCAGCTATTTTCAAAATGCCCAGGTCACTGGGTCTCAGAGAGCAGACTCTGAGGCTCCTTCTATCTAAAAAAAAAAAACAATGCAAGTTCCGGCCCAGGTGCCTTCTCCCCTCCTGCCCCAACTTCTCAGGAAAGGGGGGCCATCCCGTCCAACACTCCTGCCTTTAACATAACCGACCCCAAGGACGACCTTCCTCGGGCACTCGCTGTACATGCAGCCGGGCTCTTCCAAACCTTCCCTGCACGCACACCAGGGAGAGCCTGAACCCTCCTGGGCTCCATCCTGTGCGGGACTGTCTCCATGCCCAGCCCTCCCCATCCTCACCCACCAAGAGACATTAACGTATGCAAACAAAATTGTGTTAATAATCGGCAAGTCCCCATCACTCTTATCTTGGGGAGGTTCACTCCAATCTGACCCCACGACGTCCCTCCCATCCCAGAGGAGCCGAGTGGGCGAGGGGTAGGTTGGTGGCCACTGCTGCTGCCCGATGCATACTGCAAGAACAATAAGGATTTTTAGGGGCATTATGACTGAGTCAGAAAACACAGCTGCCCCTGAAAGTCCCTCATTTTTCTTGCTGTCCTTGAATACTCTCCAGGTGAGTAAGCAGTCATCCGGCCGGCCCAGGTGGGCTGAGGTGAAGCTGGTGTCCTCTCATCTGACACTGGCCACCAGCCCATCTCCCCACAGCGCGTGGCAAGCTCTGTGGTGGGCAGGATGGCTGCAGGGTCTCCAGAGAGGCAGTTCTCACCAGTGATCAGCCTGGCCAGTGGCCGGCCTCACTCCCCTCCCGAGACACACAGAGGAATGACCAGCCTTTGCTCCACCCAGAGCCTTCTGCCGGCAGGGAGCCATGGACCAGCATCCTGGTGGAATTCCAATGTGGGGGAAGCCCCAGGAACTGGGGAATAGCAGCCAGAGCTGGGAGAAGAGTCAGTGGCTCTTGTCTTCACAGGAGGGGTGTGGACCATCTCAGAGTGACAGCCCCAGGCCTAACGTGACACACGAACAGAAGAGAGCTACTTTCCAGCCTTCTTACAACCGGGGCCTCTGCTGAAGCCAGGCCTGGTTCAGGTAGAGAGAAGAAACACCAGGAGGTGCCTGGAAGACCAGTCCAGGCCAGAAAACCTAGGGGAGAAGGAGCTGCCTCAACTCTCCCCAACCCCTTTTAAAGAACAACATACAGGTGGGAGGATCGCTTGAGCCCAGGAATTAGAGACCAGCCTGGGCAACATAGCCAGACCCCACCTCTGCAAAAAATTTTTAAAAATTAACTGGGCATGGTGGCACATGGCCGTAGTCCCAGCTACTCAGGAGGCTGCAATGGGAGGATTGTTTGAGCCCAGGAGTTTGAGGATGCTATGACTGGGCCAATGGACTCCAGCCTGAGTGACCAAGCAAGATATTGTCAATAAAAAAAAAAAAAAAAAAAAGAAAAAGAAGAAGAAGAAAAAAAAAGAACATACCGACACAGGATTCCAACAAGAGTGGGCATCTGAACTCTTACTCCCACCACCCTCTTTCCCATTCCAAAAGGAAAAACAAAACAGGAAATGAGCAAATTTCAGCTCTGTCATAGAAACCAAAGGAAGGATAGAACTGTTCCTGGAAAGCTTAAGGTCACAGATCCTCTGTCCCCAGTGTGAGGCAAGCTGCAACCTGGAGAAACAGTACGTCCTGGGGAGCTGCTGAACGCGGATCCCAGGCCGGCCCTCCCCTTCTCTGCCTATCTGGCCCCACAGTCAGTGGAAAGGCAACAACTTCGCATGGGCATGAGCGGGAAGGCAGGTCCGCCTCATACCCTTCTGCGGAAACAGCCTCCGAGCCCAGGAGTTCAAGGCTGCGGTGAGTGACGATCGTGCCAGCCTACAACAGGCAACAAAGTCAAGTACCAAGACTTTGGACTGTTTCAGATGGTTTTTGGGTTCAAATCAATGAGCTGACAGGCTCCACTGGGAAGCGCAGGCTGAAAGAAAGCAGGGTGGTGTGAGGGGGTGGTTGGAAAGTAGCCAACAAGAAGAAAGGGAAGGGGCCAGCGACCGATCTGTTTTCCTATGGGAGGATGGAAACCACGAGCTTCCAGCATCAGAGCCGTGTTGACGACCCTCCTTAATGGGATGATCCCCTGTGCCCCGAGCCCAGGCAGCCTCCAGGGCAGCAGGGGGTCAGTCCCCTGCCAGCACCAGGACCCCCAGCAGGCCACTCTCCACAGATCCCAGGCCTTTCTGACCCCCTGGGAAATGCAGTCCTCTGAACCCCATGGCATGGAATGCCACCCATCAACAGGAAACCTGTCCCCTGAAGCCAGGCCATCCACCCGGGGCCCCAGCCTGCCTCCAATCTGCCCAGCTGGCCGCCGGGAGGCTGCCCTGCCCAGCCCGGCACTGCACCTGCTCCTCAGGGGTCTGGTCATCGGTTTCGCTGTCTGGCAGGAAACGTGGCCTCTCAGAACACAGGTGGCCCCCACAGTGGTGAAAAACACATCCCCCCAGAAGACAGATAGCCCCAGTGCCACTATCTGCTTACTTGCTGTGTGACCGTGTTTAAATCACTTTGTTTCCCAGCCTCAGCTTGCATATCTGTAAATAGGAACAATAAGCCCTACTTTGCAGGGCAAGGTGAGGACTGAAGAAAAGAAAGTGTACAACGTGCTTAGAAGGCCCCTAGTAAAAGCATATTCCCCCAGACCCCAAGGTAAGGGCTGGGCTGCAGAGAATTCTTCCCCTCTGGGAAGAGGGGCTGGGGCAGGCTGACATCGCGCTTTCTGCCCCTTGCTCCGGGTTCCTTCCCGCTCAAACCGAGAGGAGCGTGCCCGGAACCCGGCTGCTGGCACCAGCCTCTGCCCTCTCAAGCTGCCCTCCTGGCACCTGTCATCCACCCAGAGCTTCTGCCCTAACCAAGATCACAGCCATATACTCCACCCACAAAACAAAACCTGAGCAGTCCCCACACATCAGGATACCACTGAACGACAGGACCACACTGGAGGACACTCAGCCCCCATGGCTCATGCCACCTTGTGTGAGCTGGTGCCACCGCCCGGCATGCCCCCACCCCATGCAGCGCTGCAGTGAGGGGCAGACCCAGGCCCCCATGCAACAGCCATAAGCTGGGGCGGGCTGCTTTCCCCTCCAGGCTCCGGCCTGCTCCTTTGCCAGGCTGGGGTGACTACCTATCTCATGGGGCTGTCTGGAGGACGGAATGAAATCATTCACGTGACAGGCTGAGAACTGTGCCTGGCACAAAGCATTCAATCAAATGAGCTATTACTGCCATTTCCCTCTCTCTTCAAGATGCAGCTCACCTCCTCTGGGTGACCTTCCTGACTCCAGCCCTTCACTGCGTTAGAGCCCCTTTCCCGGACTCCAACAGTCGTCATGCTGTGCCACACTGTGCTTTACCTACTGGTCCTTCCCACCAGAGTGTGGTTCCAGGACCACCTGCATCACAATCACATACCTCCTAACAAGGCTGATTTGCACCCCCCACCCCAGGCCACCAAGAGGACCCTGGAATCTGCATTGCTAAAGGCTCCTCCTGAGATTCTCAGGGACACCCAAGCTTGGGAACCACTGCTCTGGGCCGTCTCATTACCACGCCATAAGCAGAGCTTGGGCCAGGAGAGCTGCCCCTGACAGTGGCCAGAGGACTGCTCTCATGCCGTGCTAAGTGTGTGAAGGTGACCCTTCTGGGCTTGGCTTTGGCAGCAGAGCTAACCCATCGCCAGTCCAGCCCCACGAGCCTGTCCTGGGTGCTCATTCTGTGTCAGCCTGGGCTGGGCGCACACTGAGGACTGAGGGGTGCCCCCTTCTTCTGGAGCTGACAAGCCACCAGGGCTTACCAGGGAGCCACAGAGTGAGAGGCTCCACTCTGAACATGGAGTCCCTAAAATAGCCAGCAACTCAAAACACCATGATGGAAGAAAAAGAAAAGCCAACCAGATATTGATGCTTGTTTGGAACTTGCTTTAGAAAGAAAACCGTGTACTAGCCCTACCCTGGCTAGGAAAGCTGGTGATCCCAGAGGAGGGCAAAGGTCCCAATATGTCTCGGGGGACCCTCCTACAGACAGAAGCCACTGGGCATATACAGGGACCTGCTGCTGCCTTGCTGGGGCACTGGGGCCTGTGGCAGGGGCTGGCTGAGGATCTGGCCCTGGCGTCTGGAGAGGCCAGGCTGCCTTGAATCAAGGGCCAAACATCCCTGGGAGAGAGCTTGGGGGAGGAGGATCTGCAGGGTCCTGCCCTCCTTCCGCCCACCCCGGCCAGTCTGCCCTGGGTCAGCGCACGGTGCAGTGGGAGTCCGAGGGCTCGGCTGGATTCAAGCCTCTGGTACAGTGAAAAGCTTTCTTGGCCTCGCCTGCCCGACTGACCCTCGGTTGACGTTCCGGGGCTGTGATGAACAAGCCAGGAGACCTGAAACTCATCCCTCAGAGCCTAGTTTAAAGTCACCAATTTAGTGGAAAAACCTGACCAAACCCTGACTTGAGACTGTGACAGTCTATCTTTATCCTGGGAGGCATGAATATTCTTGGGGGTTTCACTGCAGAGATATTAACGTATTTGATTATGGGTGCTGTTCTGCTGGGATGTTGTATCGGATGTGGCATAGGCACCACGTTCTCTTTCTAAAACCTGAAAAATTCTGAAACACATGTGGCCCGAAGGTTTGGAGGAAGAGATTGTGGCCCTGTAGAAGCATTGGTTTAATAAAGATGAAACAGCTATGTGCCCAGAGACAGGGGCAGAGTCCCAGCCTTTCCAGAGCCCATTTCTCCTTCCTCCATAGAAGGAGCTTGTGGGCTAAATGAGGGTTCAGCAGACTGGTGGACGAGATGCCCAGATAGCTGCACCTCTACCAGGGCAGGTGACTTGGCTGTCCCTGTGACCCTCAGAACTGTCCCTTACCAGGCCTTAAACTCCGTGAGGCCTTAGCAGGCTTTGCTTGTTGTGCTGTCCCCGGTGCCCAGCTGGGTGCCTGGTGCATACCGGGTGCCAAGCAAATACTGATCAGAAAAACAGGAGTCATCAAACTTTTTCCATAAAGGGCCAAATAGTAAATATTTTAGGCTTTGAGGGCCATGGGGTCTCTGTTGCAGCTATTCTGTTCTGCTGTTGTAGCATGAGAGCAGCTATGGCAAAAACATGAGTGAGTACACCTTCATTCTGATAAAGCTCTGTGCAAACAGGTGGTGGGCTAGGTTGGCCCTTCGGCCATAGCTTGGTGAGTCCTTGTCAAGAGGACAAATGTGTCCTTAATCAGATTCTTCTTCCCTGTACTTTAGCCCTGCCGTCCGCCTGCCCGGTCTGCTTGCCTTGCGTCCCTCCCCCCAGTGGAGTCCCCTTTAAAGGAACTGAAATTGTTCCTCTGCTGCCGGCACCCACCCCTTGCTTTGGCTCCTGGGATGGTCTGGAAACACACACGGATGAAGGGAAGGCGCTGCCCTCCCCGGCCTGGCCTCGGTAGCAGGGGTGTGTTTTGAGTGGATAGATGCAGTCGGGTCCAAGTCCAGCCTTGCCAGAGGGCACTCGGGCCTCCCTCCACTGATGAGTTTTGGGGGCTGAGCCAAGCCCCGAGGCATGCCGCCGTCAGCCCTGGGCCAGGCAGGGCCACTGCTGGGGGAGCCCAGTCTCCGGAGAGTTTTTGCAGGGCATGAGGGGAGCTGAGGGGCTGAGAATGAACGTTTCGAAGCTGATGTGTTCTTACAAAAGAATTTCTGGCAGAGGGAGATTGGATATCGTAAACCCCGAGGCTTTGGGGGATGAGTTTCAGGTCTCCGGGCTTGGTCATTCCAGCCCCGGAATGTCCAGCAATGGCGACTCGGGCAGGCGAGGCCAAGAAGGCTTTTCACTGTATGCAGAGGCTTGAATCCAGCCGAGCCCTCGGACTCCCACCTGCACCGTGCGCTGACCCAGGGCAGACTGGCCGGGGTGGGCGGAAGGAGGGCAGGACCCTGCAGATCCTCCTCCCCCAAGCTCTCTCCCAGGGATGTTTGGCCCTTGACTCAAGGCAGCCTGGCCTCTCCAGACGCCAGGGCCAGATCCTCAGCCAGCCCCTGCCACAGGCCCGTGTCCCAGTAAGGCAGTAGCAGGTCCCTGTATGTGCCCAGTGGCTTCTGTCTATAGGAGGGTCCTCCGAGACATTTTGGGACTTTTGTTCTCCTCCTGGATCACCAGCTTTCCTAGCCAGGGTAGGGCTGGTATATGGTACAACTTTTGGTTTTCAGAGTTCTTTGGAGTTCAGAATTTTGGAGAAAGGAGGGTAGCCTGTGCCAACCACAGTTACAAAACATAAAAGCTGGGTCCCAACTGCTTCTTCCCGGTCTTGGTGGGACATCACCCCAACCCCTGCCAGACTGCCCTCACTGCCACCTGGCACAAAGAAAGCACACACAAGGCATACAGTAAAAATGCAGTGAATGAATTTATGTCACAGAATCTTTTTCCTCCTAAGAACAGTAACTAACATTACTGCTAAAAAATGTAAAACAGGCTGGTGCAGTGGCTCACGCCTGTAATCCCAACACTTTCGGAGGCCGAGGCAGGAAGACTGCTTGAGGCCAGGAGTTCAAGACCAGCCTGGGCAACACAGTAAGACCCCATCTCTACAAAATGGCCAGGCATGGTGGCATGTGTTTGTAGTCCCAGCTACTCAGGAGGCTGAGGCAGGAGGATCACTTGAGCCCAGCAGTTTGAGGTTACAGTAAGCTATGATCCCACCACTGCACTCCAGCCTGGGCGACAGAGTGACACCCCATCTCAAAAAAAAAAAAAAAAACGTAGAAAAGTAGTATTTAATGCCAATCTTGCTCACCTGCTTCTTATCAGGAACAGAGAAAAGATGACATAAATGAATAATCAATCTTTCCAACTCCAATTACTCAAGACAAGGAAAATACACTATTTTCTGGTCACTGTTGCTGCCTGATGGGCAATATATTAGGTTTGGGGGGAACAGGTGAGTGGGTGGGAGCCAAAATTTTAAAAACCCATTATTTTTCTCCCATGTGTGCTTCCTTAGAGCCTCCCTGTGGCCAAAGTTGCATTTGGAAATCTAAAATAATTTATCTCATCATGAGTTTCTAAGAGCTAATTGGATAATCTGGTTTGAAATGTTCTAATTATATTCCTTTGGGAGGGAAAAAAACAATACACACACACACATATATTTATATCTCACACTTAACAGCACTTTCAAAAAGTGTAAAATATCCAGAAAGCCTCAGATATAAGGTTAAAAAAAAACTTAAGATAGTGATCCCGCAAGAATATTTTACTACACATTGTCTATAAACAGATGAGCCATCCCCTCTAATATGCACAGTTCTTCTCCATTAAAGGACATCTGAAAAGCTATCACAGCAGTAACCCCTACCAGGTGTTCTGGAATTAAGTGGATCTCCCCACCCTCCACCTTTTAATGCAACACGTTTTTAGAATTCTGAAATGTCATACCCTCTATTTCTTAATAGAGCACTCCTACGAATGACTACCAGAAATTTCCTCATCGCCTGAGATTTCTAAACCCCAAATGGGGAAAGAGGTTCTCGATTCCATTGGTGATCTCCACCTCACCCCCGCACAGGGCAGATTTCTGGGAGGGATTTCACTAGGTGATTGGGAAACGCTCCTAGCCTGCCTGCCGACACCATCTCAGGGTAAGAAGGCAGGCGAGGATGGCCGGCGGGAGGGCGTGTGCGCATGAGAGTGCCCAGAGAGGACATCCCTCCTGACGCCTAACACCTAGAAAAATGTCAGTGTCCCTGGGGCCTGGCACACCGGCCCAATGAGCCAAGAGCTGCCCGTGAGCTCCGGGACTCTATTTAGTCAGGGCTGACTGCCCCTCACAGCGAGGAGGCACAGAAATGCCACCTGCAAACGCCAGCGCCTGCAGCCCTGCCATCCCGGTGGAGACCTGTGAGGACACCTCGACTCTTTGTGGAGAGGACACAGGCATCCTCGTGGGCATTTTCTCTGGCCCTCAGCAGGACACATGCTACCCATCTGACAGATATCATATGCCCCAACGGGGAGGCACCGTGCAGGGCTCGCGTGGCCTTGGCCGGCACAGGACTGCAGAGCGCACCAGGGGCTGGCGCTGTTGTTGGCCAGTCAGGTTAGTTTCACTTTCTGGTTCCCCTCCCCCCCCCAGTCACTTTTCACCCTGGAGAGAGAAAATGTCTTTTAAATGCCAAAAGAGAAAATCCTCAAAAATGTTCCTTGTCATTTTCTTTTTTTTTTTTCTGAAGATTGTCTTTGTCTGAAGGCCAAGTAACAGGCTTTGGTGAAAACTCTGTTGGGGCTCAGAAAATTGCAGCCCAAAGTGGGGGCTCTGGCGTGCTGAGGACTTTGAACCAAAGAAGACAGGGAGGCCTCCAACATGGGTCTCTGTGACCTCTCCTGCCTGCCTGTCTCTTGCCCCTTTCTTCCTGGCAGCACGTCACAGACACCAGAATTCCTCTCCCCCAGAACAAGCCATGATATCTAGAAAGGCCAGGCTCTCCCTTCTCCCTTGAGGACCCTCATTCCAGAGGGGTCCCGCCCCATACCCAGGAAGAAGGGATGCTACACAGGAAGGCCACGAGGAATCAGAACAGACAGGCCCTGCTGGGTTTCCCCCTATTACCTTTTGTCCAATCATGTTTCCACACAACTGTCCATTCCTCATTGAGCCTAAGCATAAAACAGTTTTCCCTCAGTGTCTGGGTCTTCATTTCTTTTTGTATTAAGAGATGGGGGTCTCGCTCTGTTGCCCAGGCTGGGGTGCAATTGCACAATCACAGCTCACTGGAGCCTCCATCTCCTGGGCTCAAAGGATTTTCCCACCATGCCAGGCTAGTTTTTTATTATTTGTAGAGATGGGGTCTTGCTACATTGCCCAGGCTGGTCTTGAACTCTTGGCCTCAAGTGATCCTCCTGCCCTAACCTCCCAAAGTGTTTGGCTTATAGGCATTTGAGCCACTGCGCCTGACCAGGTCTTCATTTCTGAAAGCTCCCATATCCTGTAAAACTTTGATTAAATACATTTGTTATGCTTTTCTCTTGTTAACCTGTCTTTGCTATAGGAGTATCGGCTGTGCCCCTTGTGACGGAGAGGAAAGGTTTCCGTCCCCATAACCCCAACTATGTAACTTCAGTCCCCTGGGCTGCTTAGCTCTAATATGATTACACATCTAAATGCAATAAACGAAGCAAAGTGGTATTATTTTTCTGGGAAAAACCAACATCATAAAAGGGTCTTTATTGAATCAAGGGCCCATGAACTGTTCTCTTGCCTAATTATGGCTCCCAAGTGAACAAGGATGGGTTTCCAGGCAGGGCTCCTCACAATTCTCCGGCCCAAAGTCCAACGGGATATTTGTCACAACTTGTCTAATTACAACACAATACACCAAAAGGATGAAAGAGAGAATGCCAGGATAGGTTGGCAGCCCCCTCCCCAGCTCAGGCTCTGGAAATGGGGATCCGGTCCTCAGGCCTCCTTCTATTTAGAGCGGCTGCCCCCTGCTCTACCCTTACCCCTCACACTCAGTCAGGATGCCGGACCCTGCCCCTTCCCACTGTCAAAGCTGAAGTGGTTTTCCAACATCCTGGCACTGCCGCCCTCTAACCCCATTTCTATAAAAAAGGCCCATTGTCGAAATGCGATATTTTGCCAGATGTTTGAACATTCAGCGATTTGGCCAGGTTAGCGTGTGCCCAGACCTGAGCAAAGATGAATGTTTGCCATCACCAGACGCAGGAGGGGAGAGTGAGTGAGTGAGAGTGTGTGTGTGTCTCAGGCCAGAGGAGGGTTCACCCTCCACACCAACCAGCTGGGAACAAGTGGGCTGGTTGACTTTTCCCAGATACGCAGTGGTCTGGCCAGGCAAGTTGAAGACTAACATTTTGCTTATCCTCAAATCCTAGTTCCAAGTATCTGTTTAATCATGCTCAAAGTTCCAAGAGCAAAAACTTTTGTTTTTTTTTCTTCAAGAGAGGGTCCTGCTCTGTCTCTCCCAGGCTGCTAGAGTGCCGTGGCGTCATCATAGCTCATTGCAGCCTCAAACTCCTGGGCTCAAGCGATCCTCCCACCTCAGCCTCCCGAGTGGCTGGGACAATAGGCATGCGCCACCGCACCCTGCTCCACATTTTCTTTTTTTAAGTGTGCCCCCACAACCACAACAGCAAGCTCGGCAGGAAGGGATTCAGGAGAACAGCACCCTGACTTTCCCACTAACCTGTCCCCTCAGATAGGCTTAGGCACAATGAACCCACCCCCAGAAAAGTCAGCAACTTCTGATCTTCACTCCTATTCCTTGCCCCTCCCCCCAAGCGGGGGGGGGGTAATGATTCCCTAAAGAAGCAGAAACCACCCCCACCTACCCCCAGCAAAGACCTGCTTTTCTTCCAGCGATTTCTTACCAGATATCAAGCCAGCAGCAGGTTTGCCAGCTTCAGGTTGTCCTTCCTTGACCTAATGAGGGGTTTGCTCATCAGCCCCATGGGCCCTGAGATGAACTCTGGTGTCACTTGGGAAGAGCTACCATGTGCCACCCCTACCACATGCCTGGTGGTTCACACAGGCCTTCTTGTTCAATCCTCCAACCAGCCTGCAAAATGGACATGTATTGCCATAGACAGGGAAACTGAGTCTCGAAAAGGCATCACTGGCCCAACCCAGGTAGTCTACAGGAGAGCTAGGTTTCCAACTCCAAAGCCAATGCCCTTTCTCCAGTCGACTGTCTTAAGCAGGAAAAACTTAAGTTCAGTCTCCTGAAAAGCCAGGTGCTATCAGTAAATAAGCAGCAATACAGGTTAATTTAATTCTTTTCAGAAGGGTGGGAAGAGACAGTCTACCTTACAAAGGACATGGAGGAAAAAGAGGATTATGTCTTAAATGTCTGCTTGAGAGACGAGAATTTAAGCCCCAGTCACCAAGAAGGAAAAGCTAGTGTTTTCCCTTGAACCCCACATCCCCCAGGGCAGAAATCCAGTGAGAGGAAGCGAATTTCATGAGAATGAAACATAAAGTCTTCGCGAACTGATCCAAATTTCCCAGCTGCACATCTCTGAATCCTTCCCCCACCCCTCCCACTCCTCCAAACCACAGCCCCGGGCTCCACCCCGTGCCCTTCTCTGCACCTCCTTGCTCGGAATCTCAGAAGAATGCTAAGGCTAAGAGAGCTGTGGTTTATTCAGTCCAGTCGCCCCAGCCTAGACAGAGAAGGGGGCTCTCAGACCAGAGCAGTGAGCTGAGATTGAAATCAGGTGGTGGCTCTTCCCACAGGGCAACGCTTGCTCTCCCCAGCTCTCCCGGGCAGCAAACTCAAACCGGGCTGGCTACAGGGCAATTTCAAAATCCCCCAAAGGGAGGAGGGAGGGAGCATGGCACTGGGTAAGAAGTCACCTGCTCTCAGTCCTGTGAGCCCTGCCCTCTGCCCAGGGCCAGTTAGGACTACAAAAAGCTCTTAAGCACTAGGAAGATTATGGTCTATCCCCACCTGCATGCAGTTTGAAGTTGTAGGTAAAAACACCACTGAGCCATAAAAGAGCGAAGTCCCATGAATTTCTGATATTTTCCTGCCGTGGTGATTACTCTGCAGCATTTTCTGGAATATCCAATTATTTTCTCTTCCCGCACCCCCTTTCAATTGTGTCCCCTGCTTGACTGGTCCTACTGGAGTATATTTGGCTCTCCCACAGGGTGAGTGAGTGAGCAAGTCTAGAGTGGCTGTGGCAATCCAAATGCCTTTTGCAGGAACCTTTCCTGAAACGTGCTTGGTGTCAGAACTGGAAGAGTCTTTGGGCCTTTCGGCGTGGAGGCACTGCAGAGCAGATGTGCGCGGCCGCCACATCTGCAAACCAGGGTTCCTTTAAGGACTCGGCTTGCTAATCCAGACCCATCCACCTCCTGTTCCATTGCTCCCAACCTGGGAGGCTGCACGCAGAAGGCTGGAGGTCCCTGCAGTTGTGAGATTCTGGGAGAGTCCCTTCCTCTCTGAGTCTCAGCCTCAACTAATACAACAAGCACTCACAATGCCCCCATCTGCTCTCAGAGCTGGGGTAAAAATCGGAGTGGGCAGCGAGGGATCATGCCCATCTTACCCACAGATGTCGCCCCAGCCTCTGCCTGTCCTGGTCCCTTGGCACGTAACTGGTGTGCAACAAAAACGAGAGGACTGAGGCTCAGGGGAAGGGACTCTCAGATATTATCCCTACCTCAAGATTAGGAGGCCGCTGCTCCCAGTCGGTTAAGTAAGGCCACATATTAGCAAGCTATGGAGTCAGCCTTCAATCTGCCTGTCCCACAAGCCTGAGGTCCCAATCACTCTGCACCCTTCTCAACCAGCACGTAAACAGATACAGATTCAAAATAAGAGAGCCGGGGATGAAGCCCGCCAGTAGAAGATCTACTGGTTTGTCCCAAGCAATTAGATACATTTTTCACAAGCCTTACCACATCCTTATGAGATAGGAATCATAACCCTCATTTCACAAGAAACTGGGGCACAGAGAAGTCACTTGGCCAAAGCTACCCAGCTGGCAAGTGACAGTTAGAACCCAAGCACATGTGGACCCAAAGTTCACATTTATGGCCCTCACACACTGGATTGCTTCAAGAGAAAAACCCTTCGTGGAATTCAAAATGATCCCTCTCTCCTAAGACAACTCTCTTTCAGGGACTTATCACAGATTAGGAGCCCTGTTCTTTTGTGTAAAAGAACTGAGTCTGGCCAAATATTTACCAGCCTGCGCACGGCCCAGCAGCAGAATCAACTCCTCAAAGTATAAAGGGCCAAGCTGTCACTAGACAAAGTGGGGGACAGAATCCTCACCACCAAGGAGGATTCAGACAGCTCAGCTTTGGGCAAAGAGGCGCCAGAGGAGACCCAGGGAGGCAGCCTCAGAGGCAAGACAGGGATGGCCACCAGTGACACCCTGGAGGGGTTTCTTTTAAGTATCAGAACTTCCAGAGTTGCTAGGACCTGCTGGGGGTGGAGATGAGAGGCTCTGCATCTCCTAATACTTTCCTTTGTCATTCCAATACTGCTGGACAAAAATTGATCTCTAATCATTCACAGATCAGGGATTTCATTTTTCTTAGGGAAAAAAAAAAGCTAGAAGAGGCAAGGTTAATTATTCACCAGGCTGTAATTTACTTAAGAGTCGAGGGAATATAAGTTTCCTCACAATAAGCAGGACCTGGAGTCCAGGTAGATTTTAGGAATCTCCAGTGGGTCTCCCTGGGGGTCTGGCTAAACCCTCCCCCCACCAGCTTGCCATCTTGCAGTTAGCTGCTTCCTGAAGACTCGTGGCAAACAAGTCTGATGTTCAAGCCACTTCCCCTCAAAAGGAAGATTTGAGGTGTTCGTCTTTGAAGGGTGAATTGGAAGTGGGGATGGGAGCAAGAAGGCATCTGCTCCAGAAAACTGTGAGAATTCAAGAGAGGAAAATCAAAAAGCCCTTGATTAAAACACTATTCCTAAATACAGCAGCTTAAATGAAAGTATAAATCAGCCGGTGAGGCCAGGCTAGCCCAGCCCACCGCATGGCTGATTCAATCACATTGTGCAAAGGAAAAACCCAAGAAGGAAAAACCTAATCACCCACTTCCCCCAAAGCAATGAAGCACCAAGTCATTTCCTAAAAATCCATACAACCCTGGCCAGACCCAGAAAGATTGGGGCACAGTCTCAGGGAAAACTGCCCGCCTGTAGCCAGGCCTGGGGAGGGGCAGGGATCCTTATTCCCCTGGATTTATGTCCCCTGTCCCCAAGCCTGTCCCCTATGGGGTGGGTGCACAGCGGCCAGCTGGGCCTGCTTTTCCATATCTCATTGCTCCAGCACTTCTGGGATGTTTATGACCACACAATATTCGGGAGGTTTCCACCTTATTTACTCTTAGATACTGATCCCCAGAGCTGGGAGAGGCGCTGATATGAAGGGAGAACTTTGTTTTCCCAACCTGATTCAGTGCTCCAAAGAGAGTATTTTTCTTAATTAGGGGCAAGGTCTTCAGTTGAACTTCACATCAGTTCCATTCCTAGGGAATTTTACCTCAAAACTAACAATCTGTCAAGATGCTTGGAAATCTACCTCACGGCCAAAGAAACTTTTCTTTTCTCCCATAATTCTGGCATCTGCACGTTCCACTGATTAGAGCCTCACCGACAACATTTGGGCCAACTGCAGGACAGGGCTATACCCCTTTCTGGGCTCCCAGGCCCAATCCTGCCTCAGTGACCCTGAAGGTCCCCTGACTGCCCTCCACACAGGTGGCTCCCCCTGCTCCAGCCCCACATGCCACCAAACAGGGACAGTGGCATGGGCAAGATGCCTGCAAGGACTACACTAC
Source organism: Avahi laniger (assembly GCA_963575035.1). Lineage (NCBI taxonomy): Eukaryota > Metazoa > Chordata > Mammalia > Primates > Indriidae > Avahi > Avahi laniger. The sequence goes on along the minus strand of CAUYSK010087916.1, from coordinate 8,043 downwards.
ACGTGGCCCACAGAGGTCTGGAGCCTGCGGGAAAAAAAAATGCCTCTCGAATGAGTCTTTGCACAACCTGGCCAGAGGTGGGCCAACGTAGCCAGGCTGGTTTCTCCCTCTCCCTCCTCCCTGCTCCCTGCTTCTAGAAACCTCTCCTGCTTTCCAAAGCCAAGGAAGAAGGGGCCAGAGGTGGCCTATTTTATCCACCTGCCATTCATACAGTTCAAGTCACCTCACTGCGTGTCCTTCAAATGTTTTTTCACAGTTCTCCCTGCCAAGATAGCCAAAACACAACACAAAAACAAACAAAAAATCCAAAAAGTTGCAACACCAGATAAACGCGGAGTTGTCAGGAGCTGGTGGGGTTTCTCTTTGGGAGGGAGTAGAAGCAAACTGACTAAAGGAATATAGAGTGTACAAGGGAGAAGGGAATTCCGGCATAAAACTTCCTGAAGAGGACTGGAGCTGGTCAGCATTGTTGCATTTGTCAAGGAACAAAAGACCAGCCATTAGGAACACGTCCACAGAGATCCGTTTTTAGAGAAATGGTGTGTGAGGGGCGGGGGGGAGACAGGGGCTTCCCACTTCACAGGGGCCAAACCTCCACACCTCATCCCACCTCCCCAGGCTCTAGAGTCTACTCTGGAAGTCAGGCTCTGTCCTCCCCACCCCCAAGCTCAAGGGTTGCCGCCCTGGAAAGCGCAGCAGGGCAGGTCCCGGTGACTGAGCTCGGCCCGTCGGGGAGTGGGGAGTCGTCTCTCCCCTCACCCCAGGTCGCCCAGGCGGGACTCGGCTCCGCCGGAAGGGTCCCGACCGCACGCAGAGACCGGCTCACCCTTCCGAGCTCACACATTTCTCCTGCGAAACGCAGGATTCCCAACTCCGCGCACACAGCCAGCGGCGAACGCGCCTTGCCACTCCTTCTCCAGTGTGGCCCTGGGAGGTGGCAGTCTGAGCTGAGCGCACGCGGGCCCAGAGGAAGCCGGCCTGGGGCGAGGAGCGTGGAGGAGACGCCGGTCCTGGGGGCCGAGGACTGGGACTTTGTAGGCCAGTTGATCCGACACCTCATCTCGCCCGCAAAGACCCAGCCCTCAGCTCCCGTCGGTCTCGGAGTTCGGGTGCGGCGCGCCCCCGACGGGCTTCCTCAGGCTGGGTCCGGCTGCCAGCTCTTTGCAGGGCGCTCTGCTCCGCCGAGGCTCTGGGTTTCCCCCAAGCGGCGTCCACCAGAGAAGTTACCCGCCCCACCCGACCTCCGGCCGCGGGCTCCAAAACCAGTCCTCGGAGGGTTACGAGACGCTCGGCGCGCGTGGCGGCTTCCAGGCCACCCCCGGGCCGCCTCAGCGCAGGCCGAGGGACCGTGCTGGGGGTGGGGGAGGTGCGGGGACAGAGCCTTCCCACCCGCAACCCCACCCGAGCTCAAGAGTTACGCGCCGAGAAACTTCGCCACGCTCCCAGGCCGCGTCGCGAGGCCCCGCTCCGTCCGCGCCGCCAGGGTTACCTGCGCTCAGCTCGCGGGGAGCGCGGCGGGGGCCGAGACGCGGGCGCCTCCCGCCACAGGCCGCGCCCTCCCGCCCCGCCGAACCCGCGCCGCCGCCGGGGCCCGGGGAGTGTAGCCACGAGCCCGGGCCCGCGCCCCGACGTTCCGGGCGCCCCGTGCGCGCCTGGCCGGCGGCCGTGGCCTCGCTCGACCTGCCCGGGACCTGGGGGCCGCCGCCGCCCCTTCCCCAAGGACAGCAAGCCCGGCGCAGCGGGGAGAAGAGCTAGAAGGCGAGACCCCTCGAAAGTTGGGGGGTTCCGCTCGCTAGCGCGGCCCGACCTGGCTCCACGTGCTGGTGACACATCAGGAAGGCTGCGCGCCCCGCGGCTCCCGGCGGGCGGACGCGGTCACCGCCCGCCCGCACCGCCTCCCGGAGCCAGGCGGACGGCGCCCCGCCCCGGCCCGCCCTCCGCCCGCCTCTCGGCGGCGCCGCCCCCGGCTGCGACGCCCGCTCCAGCCTGCGGCACCGGCGAGCGGAGACCCGGCGGGGATGGGGGCGTCTGGGCGCCCCTGTCCTGGGCTGCCCGCGCCGCCCCGGGGATGGGGTCCGGACGCGGGCGGCCCGACCCGACAGTCTTGAGTGCCTTCCTCCCAGTCACGCAGCCGTTCCCACCCCCGAGCCCAGTAATTTTCCCTTTTCCTCCTTTGACCCGTCCGAGCGGCTGCCAGCGCTTCCTCCCGCGAAGCCCGGCGCGAGGAGCCCCCTGCCGGCCGCTCTGTTCCGGGCCGCGCCCCCGCCGGGTGGGGCGCCCGGCGCCGCCCTCGGCCTCCCCATCCGGAACCTGGAGCCTGCCGGCATTCCCTCAGCGCTTTGGTGGCAAACCAGCGAGATAATAAACGTAAAGCGCCAAGCAAGCATGGTGCCGGCAGCATGCTTTCCTGAGATGTTAACTTTGTGTTTTCACTCCCAGTTCCAGCTGCCTGCAAACAGCCTCTCCTGGCTGTGCTGTTGAAAAGCTGAGTTCCTTTAGGGGAACTGTGGAGGAAGAGTGGGACAGAAAAGCTGCTAGGCTAAGGGTGGCTGTCCCAAGATTGAGAGGGGTCGAAGGTCAGTGGAATCCTCTCCGTGGGGACCTGCTGCCCCACTCTCTTTCTCAGCCTGTTCGTGGGGGAGTAACTGCGTGTCGCATCTGGGATCTGACCGGACCATCCATAGGCCTCTGCCAAGATCTCCAGCCTCAAGACGGCCAGGGCTCTGGGGACCGCGGGTGAGGGTGATGGGGCAGCCCAAATAACCTCTGAAGCTGTTTCCCCACCTCTCTTCAGGTGGAGCCTTGCAATCATTTAATTTAAAGAAAATAATGTGACATATCTGTCTGTGGTCTGACATAGATATTCGCTGTGTTCCTGCCTTCACTTTCCCAAGTACACTTGGCCTCACTAACCCAAATAGGCCTTAAAACCTCACTGGGGGAAGGTTGAGTGGTTTATCTGCTAAAGTGATGGTCCCCCTGCAGGCCCACATTAAGGTCCCTGGGCAGGACAGACGGCTGTGCAGGAGCAGGTGCTCCCCAAAAACCCTAGCCTGGGGAGAAGTAGAGGGCAGATGGCAACCAGGTGCTGGCAGAGGCGCCCAGTGCCCAGGCAGGGCCGTCGCTGGCCCCAGGCCTCTGTAATCCCTGTTTTGTGGGAGCCCAGGATTATATGGGAAGAAAGAAGAAGATGCCCTGACATTGCTGGTGATGCTGCCGGTGCTGGAGGGGGTCTGGAGTTCCTCCTCTGCTTTCTCTTCCCCTTTTATTGCTCGCTCTAAATCTGACGAACACTTAGGATCTCTGAGACTCAAGGAGCCTGGAGGAGCCGGTGTCCTGGGGGGGATGAAAGGGCAGGGATGTAATGGGTTTACCCAGTTCGGATCCCAGAAAAGCCGGCAGAAGATTAAGATTTGCTCCCTGGGCCTGAAATCTCCCTGCTACCCCCTGACCACATCAAAGGACATGGCCCTAGGGGGTGCCTAATCCCATCAATGGAATCAAAGCTGGACAAGAAAGGAAATTCTGCAAATTTGGGGCAGCAGCAGGACGCAGCTCACAGAGAAAGGCAGATACAGCGCTCTGGCCTCCTCCACTGGTGGTTACATCCCCAGAAAGATCCCAAGCCAATCTACAAGCAGACAGGGCCTGTCCTTTGCCACTTGAGGTGGCCACTGTGGGAAGGTCAACCATAAGAACTTGGAAAGCTGGGTAATGGGACTAGGCCTGCCTCCAAGGGTAGAAAGGGACCCAGAGAGGGGATGGAACTCACCCAACATCACACAGCTTTTCTGGCTCCCAGCTTTACTTTGGGAAAGTGCTTTTGCATGACACTCCTTGCCACCAGCGTTTCCCAAAACTTAGTGCTCATTTGGGACATGGTTTAGGTAGGGAAAAAATAAAATATATAGTTTTAAATGTAAATGTTCTGAATATTGCTGTTACAATGAGGCTAAAATGGTTAAAGTGAGCCAACTCAAAGACAAGTATTCAGTCAGTAATGGTACAAGTGGTATTCTGATATGGTAAAATGGTGACAGTGGTTGGCAAATTACTAAAGTTAGTAAAACGCTCCTTACAACCATCTTTAGAGAGACACTGCCTTAGAATAGCAGCTTTCAAACTCTTTCAGTCCATGTCCCATGATGGAGAATATATATGTGTTGGTGAAAACATGTGTATTTATGTGTATGTATGTACATATGTAAAACAAATGTTTTATGAAACGATTTTTGTGCACTCAAATGAGTATTCTCTGTTATTCTATTCTGTTTCATTTAAAAAATGCTGCTTGCAAACTGTTAAATTGTGATGGGCCCATCCCCCAGACAGTGTGCACCACATCCATTAGGTGTGGATTTACCCATCTCCCCTCCCCTCTCCCACCTGCCCCACACCCTGTGAATGTTACTTCCCATATGTGCACCTTAGTGTTGATCAATTAGTAGCAATTTAATGGTGAATACATGTGGTGCTTGTTTTTCCATTCTTGTGATACTTCACTTAGAAGAATGGGCTCCAGCTCCATCCAGGATAATACAATAGGTAGTTCATCATTTTTTATGGCTGAGTAGTACTCCATAGTATACACATACCACATTTTATTAATCCACTCATGTATTGATGGGCACTTGGGTTGTTTCCACATCTTTGCAATTGTGAATTGTGCTGCTATAAACATTTGAGTGCAGGTGTCTTTATTATAGAATGTCTTTTTTTCCTTTGGGTAGATGCCCAGTAGTGGGATTGCTGGTTCTACTTTTAGTTCTTTGCGGTATCTCCATACTCCTTTCCGTAGAGGTTGTACTAGTTTGCAGTCCCACCAGCAGTGTGTGAATGTTCCTATCTCTCCGCATCCACACCTGGCCACCTTATTCTAAATTGCAGCCCCCTGCCTCTCACTTCTTATCTGCCAACCCAGCTTTTTTCTCCATCCATAGCCCTTGTCCCCTCTAACACGCCACATATTTTATCACTTATTTCCGTATAGTCTGCCTCTCTGTTGCCGGTTTCTGCCTCCCACCCCTAGAATGGAAGCCCCACAGGGGTGGGGGTTTTTGTCCCTTTCATGTACTGCCGTATCCCAGTGCTTGGCACACAACCCATACTCAGTAAATATCTGCTGAACGCATTTCAGTCCGCCCTGAGAACCGAGCTCCGACGTCTTGATTTTACCAGTTTCCTCTCAGACTGTGACCACATCCCCCCAAGGGCAGGAGCGCTGACGTTCACTGCGGCCTCCAATGCCTGAACCGAGCAAGGTATTCCATATCAACACTGTGTCATGATTCTCTGCTACTGATGAACACCTGACATATCTCTAGCAGCGCATGAAGTGCCGTCAGGTGGCAGGACAGGAATGACAGCTCCTATTTTCCAAATAGGGAACCTGGGCTTGGGGAGGTGAGACGATTTACCCAAGGTCACTCTGCAATGAGCTCTTTCCACTCCACTTCCTCATCTGGACTGTTCAGCCCATCAGATGCCACTTCTACAATCACAATTGCGCTGGGTTCTTTTTGGCTCTCTGCCATTAGTCCAAAAGAGTTCCGACAGAAGACGAGGGCATCTCGGTGACCAGAGGGAGACAGCTGTAAATAATCACAAGTCCTTTGTATGTGACTATGGACTTCATGGAGCTTGCTGTGTCAGCATATTTTGCTTAGATGGCAATGTACCTACCTGGATTTTGTTTCTCTCAGCCCAGATGGTTTGCACAGAGGGGGAGCCCCAGAGCCCACAGGAAAGACAGGCTAGAAGTGAAATCTTTACTGCAGAAAAACCACACTGGGATCACCAGTCTTGTCAACGTTTGGGGCCTGTTTCAGTTCCCCACCTCCTGTACAACCTTCGATAAGTTATTTCCTGCCTCTGGGGCTCCGTTTGCTCACTGGCAGAATTGGGATGTGATTTTCTCTGTGAGTTCTCCCATGCCGACTGTTCCGTAACTGTTAGGAAGAGAAGTTGCTGATTTTTTTTTTTTTGCTGACCTTCATTCATTCAGCCAACATATAATCTACTGGTTTATCTGGTTTCTTTTTTAATTTTTTTTTTTAAATAACGCTTCATGAATTTGCATGGCATCCTTGCGCAGGGGCTATGCTACTCTTCTCTGTATGGTTCCAATTTTGGCATACATGCTGCCGAAGCGAGCACTATCTACTGGTTTCTAGGGAAGAGAAGACATGTCTCTTGTCCTCAAGCAGCACCAGAGGAGTAAATGCCCCAGAATGGAATCAAATCTCTCCAGGTGTGTCATATTTGCAGTGTCAAGGTTGTGCTTTGAGCTGGATTCAGTTTTCTTGGATGTTGGGAGTGGGAAGGACGAAGGTGGGCTGACACACCCTACCAGGGGTGCCCCTCTGCTGAGGATGGTGGGCAGCTCCCAGGAACTAAAGTCACACACAGATCGCTACTGGCCCCAGGGGCGTCCCACTCTGGGTTCTCTGATGGGCTTTTGAATGGGCAGGGCCCATGTCTGGAAAACGTCAGAGCCCTTGGTCCCGAAGACAAGCCTTTGCCAGAGCTCTATGAGTCTTACCTTGCCCTCATCTTCTACGATTGAATTCTGTGTTTGGTGGTCAGTGTCATGTGTTCCCGCTTCAAGGAAAGGCTTGTCCCAGCTGCTGGGAGTGCTGTCAACAGACTGCCATCTGCTATCAGAGCCACCTAGTCTAAGGTCCCTAACAGCCCATGTCCAATGAGTGGTGGGGAAGGAGGGCTCTCCCTGTGCTCACACCTGCTTCCCACCCTTCCCCAGGTGGAATAAGCATTGTGCACACTAAAATCCATCTAGGGGTCTGCCTCCTGGGTATCCAGCCTTTGGCAGTGGATGTCTCTGTCCCTCCCTTGCCTTCAAAGCCTGAATATTGTGGTCAAGTCTGGAGATTTCGGTCACTGTCTACTTTTCCTATTGATCAGGGGTGAATATTAGGCAAGTGAAGTACCAGCTTGGCCCACAGGCTGGCAAAGAGACAGGCCATCTCCTGGGTGCATGTCAAGGTAATAATGACAATGACTTTTCCAAGCTGACCTGTACTCATGCTGCGGAAGAGCTTAATCTAGGTGATAACGGTAGGGCTTTCTGGGTGACTTGGAACAAACCACTTCCCTTCTCTGCCTGTTTCTGTGGCTGTGAAATGAGGGTTGGCTGGTTGCCTTTCCTGTCAGTCCATAATTCCAAATTGGTAACTCTGTCCCCAATCACAGGGTTGGACCTTTAGGGTTTGCTAATAAAACCATCTACAGGCTGGGCACAGTGAATCATGCCTGTAATCCCAGCAATATTACAGGCAAGGCGGGGAGGATTGCAAGGCCACGAGTTCGAGACCAGCCTGGACAATATAATGAGACTCTATCTTTACCAAAAATCATAAAAATTAGCCAGGCATGGTGGTACACACCTGTAGTCCTAGCTACTTGGGAGGCTGAGGCAGGAGGATCACTTGAGCCCAGGAACTCCTGGGCTTCTCACTCCAGGCTGCAGTGAGCTATGTATGATCTTGCCACTGTACTCCAGCCTGGGTGACAGAGTGAGATATTCCTCTCTAAAAAATAATAAAAAACAAAAATAAAACCATCTACGGAGAACGGGTATTTGTTTCTTAATTCAAAAAGCAATTTTAGGCCAGGCACGGTGGCTCACGCCTGTAATCCTAGCTCTCTAGGAGGCCGAGGCGGGCGGATTGTTTGAGCTCAGGAGTTCGAGACCAGCCTGAGCAAGAGAGAGACCCCATCTCTACTAAAAATAGAAAGAAATTAATTGGACAACTAAAAGTATATAGAAAAAATTAGCCGGGCATGGTGGCACATGCCTGTAGTCCCAGCTACTTGGGAGGCTGAGGCAGGAGGATCCCTTGAGCCCAGGAGTTTGAGGTTGCTGTGAGCTAGGACGACGCCACGGCACTCTAGCCCAGGCAACAAAGTGAGACTCTGTCTCAAAAAAAAAAAAAAACAAAAAGCAATTTTACTTGCAGAATAGAGGGGCCATGGGAAAAGAAAAGAATCGTTACCTTTTAGATGCAACCTAGATCATGATGTTTG
>CAUYSK010087905.1:0-43208 GCA_963575035.1 Avahi laniger | reverse complement strand
CCATGGTCACTGATAGGTGTGGGAGACCCTCTCTCTGGTCTAGCAGGTCATGTGGAGTGTCTGTTTGCAGAAACAGTAAAGCAGAACTCCCTACTTCCATTCTGAGACAGGTCTCTAAGGGATCGAAAAGGAAGGGGCCTCGCCTGTGCACCTTGGGTTTTAAATATTGGGATTCCGTATGAGATTTCAATCTGAAGAAAAGGTCCCATGGGTAAAACAGTTTGAAAAAACCATTGTTCCCCACAATATCCCCAGTAAGTGGTCTTCTACCTTTGGTGAAGTATCCAACTACAAACAAAAGTGTGTGTCAAATTACTTATAAAATGGGAATTTCCAAGGTAGAGCAGACCCTGGGATCATAGGGTCTAAGTCCTCAGGTGGAGCATGATCAGGCTCTGGCTATTTTACTAGTTGTTGGAGAATATTTTGATGCTGCCGCTCACTGATCTGTTTACATAAACAGGGCCTTGATAACTATTCGTGAGCATATCATGGTGCCTGAGTCATGCATGGTGATGACTTAATAGGTGACCATTCTTAAATTTTCCTTTTTGGCAGTGGATATATAGGTTGCTACAGCCTTGGAAAGCCTTTCTTTTCTGCAGGACAGCAGTCAGGGAGCTGCTCTGTGGACACCCAAATCTGAAGAGTTCTTTTTTAAGTGTGGTAAAATATACATAACATAAATTTTACCATCTTAGCCATTTTTTTGTGCATAGTCCAGTGGTGTTAAGTCCATTCACCATGTTGTGTATCAGATCACCAGAACTCTTCATCTTGCAGAACTGAAACTCTGTACCCATTAAACAGCCACTCCCCACTCCACCTTCCTCCCTGCGCCTGGAGACCACCATTCTACTTCCCATCTCTATGAATTTTACTATTCTAGGTATCTCGTGTAAGTGGAATCGTACAATATTTATCCTTTCGTGACTGGCTTATTTTACTTAGCATGATGTCCTCAAGGTTCATTCATGGTGTAATATGTGTCAGGACTTACTTCCTTTTTAAAGCTGAATAATATTTCATTGTATGTATATGTATATATTGTTCTTAGTCCATTCAGCCTGCTATAACAAAATACCATAAACTAGGTGGCTTATAAACAAGAGAAATGTATTTCTCACAGTTCTGGAGGCTAGGAAGTGCACGATCAAGGTGCCAGTCAGTTTGGTGTCTGGTGAGGACCAACGTTCTGTTTCACAGATGGCTCCTTCTCACTGTTTCCTCGCATGATAGAAGGTGTGAACAAGCTCCCTTGGGCCTTTTTATAAGGACACTAATCTCATGCATGAGGTCTCTACCCTCATGACCTTATCACCTCTCAAAGGCCCCACCTTCTAAGACCATCACGGAAGGAAGTTGGGGTTAGGATTGCAACATATGAATTTTGGGGAGACATAAACATGCAGACCATAGCAACACCACATTCGCCTTTTGCTTATCCATTCATCCATCAGTGGGCACTTGGGTTCCTTCCACATTTTAGCTATTGCGAATAACACTCTTGTGAACGTGGGTGTACAAATACTCTTTGAGATCCTGCTTTCAATTCTTTTATGTATACACCCCAAAGTGGAATTGCTGGATCATATGGTAATTCTATTTTTAATTATTTTGTAGACCCTCCGTACTGTTTTCCATAGCAGCTGTACCATTTAACATTCCCAACAACAGTGCACAAGAGTTCCAATTTCTCCACATCCTCATCAACACTTGTCATTTTTGTTTTTGTTTTTTGATAGCCACCATGCTAATGGATGTAAAGTGGTATCTCATTGTGGGTTTGTTTTGCATTTTTCTAATAATTAGTAAATTTAAGCATCTTTTCATGTGCTTCTTGACCACTTACATATTTTCTTTGAGGACGTGTCTATTCAAGTCTTTGTCCAATTTTTAATGGGGTTGTTTATTTTCCTGTTGTTGAGTTATAGGGGTTCTTTACACATTCTGGATATTAACCACTTACCAGATATGTATTTGCACATATATTCCTCCCATTCTGTGGGTCACCTTTTCATTCTGTTGATTGTGTCTTTTGATGCACAAAACCTTTTAATTTTAAAGTAGTCTAACAGAGTGTGCTTTTTTACATGATCATGAATTGATGAGGAATGTTGGCAGGAGGTAGGCCTTGGTGACGAGAGTCAGTGTCTAGGGGCACGAAACACAAGACCCAGGATTAAGGCACCAAACCAAGGCCTTTTAGGTGCCTGGAAGCACCAGCATTTTGGGAGATCTTTGGTGTTTGGAGCATGTGGTAGATGCTTCCTGCTGAGCATGCAGCCTTCTGGGGAGCAGAGGGGCCAGGTCATGATTCATTTTCCTTGGGGTCCAGGCCTGCAGACTGGGTACCAAGCATAGGACGTGCAGTGAAGGCTGAAGGGGCAGCACCTGTCATTCTACCAATTGCAGTTGCTGCTTCTTGGAGCACACTAAAGGCCTGTATTCCTTAGGGCAACCCATTTCCCTATTCTGGTGGGTCAGGGAGGGAAAAAGTACAGACTTCAATTCTGTGTTTCTGGCTTGACTGTCCCTGGAGTTGGATCTACCACCTTAGCCTGGCCTCAATGGTAGGTCCGGCTGTGGAGGTCCTGGGAGGGGTCAGAGACCCCTTCTCTATAGTTGGGAGGAACCCTGGAAAGGCCAAGAGCTGGTGCTCAGGCTGGGACTGGAAGTTTGGGCTCCCAGGGGCAAGTGTGTGACCTGGTCATTGTAAGCAGCAAGAGGGAACCTGACCAAAGATGCCCAGGAACTGAGTTCCCTGGCTCAGCCGATAAGCACTTTGAAAAGCCCCAGTGACTGCTCTTCTCCTGAGTGGTGCCCTTCAGGGCAGAACTCTCCAACCCAGCTGTGGATGGCAGGACCTTGTCTCTCACCAAGAAGAGAGCAGAAGAGAGTGGGCTGGTTGGGTGTGCCCAGCAAGGTGTTGGGAGAGGGGGGAACAGAGGCTCCCCATCTCTGTCAGCAGGGCCACAGTTAGAGACGGAGGTACCCTGGGCCTGCTGATAAAATTGACAGCATTTCCAGTGGATTCTCTTTAACTATGTGTTCCCTTCCCATCTGGAGGACAGCTATGCGGGGAGAGGCACAGGAGAACCTTCCATGGTAGCTGCAGACTCTCCACTGGTCTTGAGCAATTAATTCTGCTCTGACTCCTACTTATGTTCTCTTCTCAGTGAGACCCAAGCCCTGGAGTTAATTGGGCCCTTAAGTGTAGTTTAGAGACCAGCTATTGCTACTTGAGAATGACCCTGCAGGGCCACTACCCCACTCCCTCCTGCGATCAAAAGTATTATTCTAACGACAGAGCCCACAGGGATGTTCTGGGAAGTGTAGTTTTTTTCTATCTTAACACATTATTGCTCAGTCTATCAATTGTTATAGATTGGGGCACTAAGTTGCCTGGCTGGACACCCCAAAATATGATGCTGCCTATGAGGAAAGGCACCTGACCCTCAAGGACTGGAGGATGAACCCCGAGGAGGATCTCTTGATTATGAGATGTCCAGCTGTTAGAAGTTAAGCTGTCAGGAGGTAGGCTGGAGAAGATCCGACAGGACAGCAGAGTTCTCCCACGGCGGTGCTGGTGAGGGGCCTCACCTGCTACAGTGGGGAGGAAGATGCTTTGTGATGGACCTTGAGGGCTGGGGTTTTGGATCAGTGAAGCAAGGGGAGATAGTTGTTTCTTTGTGGACTGGAAATAGGTTTGGTGGGGTGGAGGGGAGAGAAGGAAGAAGGAAAAGGAGCTGGCATGGCACAGATTTTAGGGAGGCTTGAATGTCATGCTGACTTCAAACTTGAAGTTCAGGTTTTAAACAGTTGCATACTACTGATGGCCCTATACTGATTCACCTTGTGGTGCAAAAAGCAACTTTCAGTACTTCCCCATCCCGCAGCCTTTCTCATGCAAAGCTCCTCAGCAACCTGCAAAGCCTGTCTCCTGTCTGGGGCTGGAAGGGAGGCTCTGGCATTGCCCATGGCCCCTGGGAATCCAGATGTTCACACTGCTGGGAAGGAGCTCATTTTAAAAAATCCAATAGTTTGTAATGAGATGCAATTTTCTCCTGAAAGCAATTAGTATCTGCTAATTTCTTTGCACACAATTGCTTTCAAGAATAAATTCCAGGTTCCATATGGTATCCCATAAATCATATCAAAAGATTTCTTTCTTCTTACACATTTTATTTTTAAACAGGTCCAGACTTTAGCCTTTAAGTAGTAAAGGATACCAAAGTACAAACTCCCTCCTCAATGTAGATGTGTGAGTTTATATCTGAAATTCCAGATGTGATTAGAATCCAATTTAATATAGTTGATGGATTAGTCAGTGCTGCTACCAGTGGGCTCTCTGCTGCCGTTTGCAGGTGAGACAGAGGTGCTTCTAGATAATCCATGGCTTCCTAAGTGGAGGGTGAGAAGTAGTTAGAAGGGAACAAACTGGGGACAACTGAAGGAAGCCCATTGTGTAGGTCTGGCCTAGCTAGGTGGTGAGGAGAGCAGATGTGGGGAGGGGGGTGGTAAATGGGAAGGAGAGGAGAAATAATGCCAGGGCATGGAGCACTTTGATGGTGGGGGAGGAGGGGGGAGGGATGAAGCTCATTCCAAAATGGGGATGACATGGCCCAAAAAAGAGTCCCCAAAATGCTAAAATATAAGAGTGGTTATTTCAAAATTCTGCTTAAAGTCAATCCTGCCCTGAGGACCCAGAACTCATATGCTGTCCTTTGCCTGTGTCATGGGGTACATGGTGAGCCAGAGACTATACCAGCAAGCCCAGGAGGACTTTGCTGGGGAGATTTGTGAACTGACTGCAGGGGCACAGACGACTTGCCACTGGGGCTCCCTGAGCCTGGTATGTCCATACTCAGGCAGGCCCTTCTTGAAACATAATGTCGGCATAAGAAGGTCGTTTCCTCAGGCGGTAAATTCAGACATCCAGAATGATTCTCCTTAGTACCTCTGTTGAACAAGGAAATCCCCAGATGCGCTCAAAGGTTTGTCTTCAAACCACTTGGCATCTGACCTGCAGTGAAGGAACAGAGGACTTAGCAGCAGCTGCCTGCGCCCACTGGAGAGTCTTCAGACGTAAGGATGGAGCGATTCTTAAATGAGAGGCAATAGAAAAATTAGATTGCAATTATGAAAACTCCACCTGAGAAAAGCTTTCAGGTCTGTGCTGTGCCTTTTGTTAAGAAGTGAAAGTCTACATACGCAAAAGTTCTCTAGAGGACTGGAGATTTTGCAGCTCTCCTCAAAATGGTGACAGTGGCTGTGGGGAAGTCAGCAATTCTCCAGGGAACTTTCTCAGTCATCCCGCTCCACGTGCTAGCGTCTTGTAGGGGGAAACAGGTAATTCAGTGCACTGAATGTAAGCATGCGGTTCAAACCCTTGCTCTGTAACTTTCAGATTGAGGATTCTTAGAGAAATGATTTAAATTTTCTGAGCTCGATCTCCTCATCTACAACAAGGGATGTATCAGGTAGCTTTTACTGAGTGACAGATATCTGAAAACATAGTGGCATTAGACAGCAAGCATGGAATGCGTCTTGACTGGGCAGTTCCTCAGGTCCGGGCGGCCTCGCTGGAGCTGGATGGTCAGGGACGGCCTCACTCCTGTGCCTGTGGGACAGCACGGCTGGAGCCGTGGGGCCCTTGCTCCGTGTGGTCTCTCATCCTGCAGGAAGCCACCCTGTGCTTGTTCACATAGTAGCAAAAGGGTTCAAAGCAACAGGAGAGGACAAACCCTGATGTGAAAGCACTTTTCAAGCCTCTGCTTGCGTGGTGTTTGCTCACGTCCCATTGGCCAAAGTGAGATGTTCGATACCAGATTTAAAGAATGGAGAAACAGATTTCACTTCTTGATGGGATGAGGTTTAAATATTGTGGCTATTTTTTGCAGTTTACCACAAAGGATATAATAAAACCTACCCCAGTGGGTTATTGTGAGCCTTATGACATAATACATAGAAATAAAGCTCTTGGCTTGGCCTTGGCACATAGTAGGTCTTCCATGAATGTTAGTTTCTTCTTCTCTTCTTTCTCCTTGAGTAAGAACACATCTTTACGAAAGATATGATGGGCCTGTTGACTCTAATTTCATTCTCTTTCAGAACATATGGAAATTGAAGCCATGTGGGACTTAACAAGAGATCAAATAGTGCCTTAAACATCCCAGGGCAGCAGCCCTGTCCCCAGAGCCTGGGGCAGCCTCTGCGATTGGGGCCTGTTTTCCCAGCGCTCTGGGGCCCTCCTCCCAGTCTGCTGCAGGTCAGTCTTTTTCTCGTTACAAATTGCTCATAAGCACACACATCCCCAGATGCCCACATAAAAGCTGGTATTAAAGTTGTGTAATGGTGGTGTGAGCCTTGTTATGATTAGAGCAGGCGTGAGCTGTTCCCCAGAGCTCGGCCACGAGTGGGAAAAGCCCTGGGAAGTCGAAGCTGCACACACTTCCAAATACACTCCGATGGCCCTTCCCCTGGAGAGAGGAAGACACCGGGCTGTGCCATCTGATGGCGAGTCAGTTATCAGGAAATAAGAATAAGGGGTGAGGCAGAGTCCTCTGAGGAGAGAAACCCCGAGGGACAGGGGAGATGCATTTGAGATCTTCCAAGGACCCCGCTGATGAGTTTCCTGAGACGGGCACCACAGGCCTTGGCACCTGTCAGAGAACAGCACTCTGCATTTGAGGGCACATCACAGGGACCACGCTTCCTGTTCTTGCCAGGTCCTGTTAACAGCCCGGTGAGCGTGGCAGGAGCCCTAGCCCTGTTTTACAAGTGTGGACACTGAGGTTTCGGAACTTGGAGCCTTCACTCTTTTCCCAGGATACTCTTTCCTCTGGGCTTGGTGGCCCCCTGCTCCTTGGTCTGGAACCAGCTTTTTCACTGACGGTGATAGTGCCGATGAAATATTCACTGATGGCCTCTGGAATATGCACTCTTTAACAAGCATAAGGGTGTGTTGTGTGATTATATATCAGATGATAAATCACTCCTGGCCTCCTGCCATAAGGGCATCCAGAGTTCTCACAATAGCTGATGCAAATCCCACGATGAACGCTGGGCTTAATGGAAACAAGAAACCACAAAAACCCAGCCTGGAGGGTAAAAGAAGTTACAAGCTAGGAAATGGGTGACTGCTTCTTAGAGAACTAGTCAGAACCAGAATGGGAGAGAAGATGCAAGGTTAGCATTTAGTAAACATTTTCTATATGGGGGGAACTGTGCTAAAGGTTTACAGGGATTACTTCCTGTCATTATCACCAGCAGCACATTCGACATCATCCCCTGTGTGTAGCGCTCGCTCCTGTCTGTGTCTTACCCTTTCCCATACCCTGCTGGAGGCAGGACCATACGTAGACTGGTTTTGACCCATGAGCAGTGAATGGAAGTGACGTGCCTCGCTTTTAGGCTGAAGCATTTATTAGTTTTTGTGGGGCCCTCCAGAGTCCTGTCCCAGTTGTGGAGATGTGTGGCAGACAGGAGTGACACATGACTGAAACGGTGAGGATTGCTGAGCTTCCGTGTGGAGGACAATTGCCTTGGGAGGACAGCTCACTTTGCTTGAATAAGAAACAAACCTTTGCTGTTTTCACCCACTGGAATGTTGGGGTTGTTAGTGCAGCACGACCTAGCGCCTTCTGCCTAGTGAACACCCTCATTTTACCGATGAGGAAACTAGGGCTCTGAATAGTTCAAGAACTTGCCAAGGGCACACAGACCATAAGTGGGAACACCAGGGTTTGAACCCAGATACTCTCCAGAGCCCAGGCTCTCAACCATGATGTGATTCGACAAAAGTCATGGCCAATGGGAAGTCATGAAAGGACTTTTCTACCTGCAGGTAACCTGATGACCATGGCGTCTGTGGGAGCCTGCACTGGCTTGTGCGTGAGGGGTGGGCTGGACCAGGAAGACGGAGCAGTGTCCACGCCAGTCAGCTCGCCCGAGGGGTTGTGCTTCTCCCGCTGCTGCCACACAGAGGGGCAACTTTGCAGCCCACCCTGCCTGGTGTTGTTGCCACTGATGTTTCCATGTCTCTGAGGAGAGAACAGCAAGAGCCGCTTCACCTTGGGGGCAGGGAGGGCAGGAGCGAAAGGGGTAGCTTGTGTGGAGGCGGGGGAGATGCTGTCAGGGATGGGGCAGGGGATTCTCTCTCCTACGCGGATCACTGTAGCCCACGGCCCGGAGAGCTTACTCAGTGTCATCCCACCTGACAGTTTCTCCTGGCAGAGGCCTCCTCAGGAGCCCACCTTACAGTGACTGCCACACACCCAGGAAGGCGTTCGTCATTCCAATGGGTTTCTACCATCTAGTTCAGTCAGATGATTGAGGTGTGCATCTGCGGTGGAATTTCCAAAGCTTGTCTGGACATAAGACCACCTGGGGCCACAAACCGTACCCCGTTCCCCCTCCCAGAGGTTCTGATGCAGTCTGTTTGCTGTGGGGCTTGGGGCCCCTTGTGCTTAACAAGCCCTCCAGGGCACTCCTACCTTCCAGCAAGGTTTGGAAAGAGTGACTCGTGTGTTGCTAGGCAGTCTGACTGCGCTGTGTGGGGAGTGAGGTTATGGGATGCATTGGCATCCTGAACACAGCACGGAGCCCTTGTCCCCTGCAGCCAGAGCAATTCTTTCATTTGTGTCATTTCTTTACTTTTTTTTAAAATTTCAGTTTGAAAAAGATTTATTCCATTTTTTGAGGTTTTTGTCTTTCAAGATGAAAACTGGTTTACTACGTATCTCAATATTCCCTTTGCAAACCCATGCGAGACATTGCTTTGAAGTCTCACTCCCAGCGAGATCTGTGATTCTTCTGAGCAATGGTTTGTTTTTTACCTTAGTGACACTGTGACTCTTGTAACTGATAGCATTAGCCTCTTTGCTCTAGCATCTGGGAAGCCCAGAGCCAAACTGACAATTCTCCTTGAAAAAAAATTTAGGTGGCAACTGCGATTCATCTCATTTTTTCCTACCCTTGTTTTTCAGTTAATTGCTATAATGTCATCTTTTCCCCCATCTTACGTATACTTCTATAAGTTTCACAAATCCTATTTGGAATGAGGTGGGGTGGATATGAATAAAGATAATTCTAGAGAAATAATTTCACAGAATCACTGGCTCTAAGTTTCAGCTTATTGGAACTACAGGACTTAGCAAAATCCAGCCCTGATCCTGAGTTGCAGAGCGGGGAAGTGATGCTCCTGGGGTCCTGGACAGAGGGGCATTCGTGAGACAGGGTGTGTTCTATAGTGCTGCCCGCTGGGCTGGGCAGTGTGGGTGGTCCAGGGCCACCTCCAGCTTGGCAGAGTCCCCTCCTGCCCAGAAGCAGCTTTCTTAGCACCTGAGGCCTTCAACAGTAGGGCATTCATTCCTTTGGGTCTTGATAACTGTTCATTTTCAGGGCCTCACGGAAAGTCCAGATACCCCTGGGCAGGGAGCAAGCCTCAGGTGTCTTACCAGTTCTAGGGAAATCCCCAGAAGGGATGAGGAGCAAAATTCCTGGGAAAATGAGTGAGCCAGGCTGTCCCAGTGCCCAAGGCATAAAGCTGGCAAAGGTGTGTGTGTGTGCCCAGGGTGGAGGAAGCAAAAACGGTGGCTTTTCCTAAGGCCGTGGGCCCTGGGCCCTCTGCAGCCTTTCTTCAGTCTAGGACTGCGATATGGAAAGAGGAGAAGAAAGAGGGAAAAGAGGCCTACTGACAGCAGAAAGAGGGAAAAGAGGCCTACTGACAGCAGAGTCGCCAGGTGCCTCTGTGTGTCCTGGAGGCAGGTCGAGCCTGCTTGGCTTTAGCTCTGCTCTTATCCCCCGTGGAGGCAGAGGCAGCCAGCATGCTCAGGTGAGCCCCGCACCTCCTCCGCTGTGTGAGGACGCCCCAGAGAATGAAAACAACAAACTGTGGAGGGAAGTGTTCAAAGCAAGAACTCAGAAGTGATGAGGCCCCCCAATTATCCTTCCAGGTCTGTTCCCGCTCTTGGTGGTGGCGCATTTGTGTTTCCCCTGGCCTCCTGGCTCGGATGTCTCTTGGCTGCGGGGACTCAAGTCCTGTGGCCTTGTGGCTGTTCAGCTTCAGTGTCCCCGCAGGCCTGCCCTGGCCTTTCACGAGACACACGTGTGTGAGCGTGTGTCTGAGTGCGATTGAGGCCTGGTGGGCACACGCAGGGCCGCCGACGTCTATTACATGGAGAAACATCTGTTTTCTGCAGAACATCCACCGTATCAGATGTTTTATTGCAAGGAAACCATTTTTTTAATAAAACGAAAATGAGACATGGAAATCAAGGTAACCACATTTTAAATGTTTATGGAAGATAAAGGTTTAACCACAAGTCTTTCATCAAATGGAGGACAGTAGAAAGGAGTTTGGGGAATGCCCCTTGGCTGTCCTTGCCTGTGCGGTGAAGCCTCGCCGAGTCTCACCTCATATAGTACACGGGCCCTCCAGGCAGCTGGAAATATTTAGCCACGTGTCTAACCGTTGCACAGCAGCCGCCATCGGCCTGTCCGCGACTGATGGGAGGGAGACATCTACTCAAATGGAAAGCCCAGACTTCAGTGTGATCCTCAAACGGCACCCCGGGGTATGGAGCACTTGAGGTGAGAGGCCTCCGCCGGGAGAATGGGCCTCCGTCTGACGCCCTGAGCCCTGCCGGTGTGAGCAGATGGAAACAGGAGGGCCGAGGCCCTGGGTCAGAGCAGGACGGCCCCTCCAACCCGTCCTGTGCAGAGGACTTTGTCTGCTTAGATACCCACCACATGTACCTTTGGTGAAAAGTCCTCAGGTGCCACCATCATTCCCACTCAACATTGTCACCTGTAGGGAACAAAATGAAGCATTTTCTCTGTGGTTTCATGGTCACCAGGACGGAAGATAACTTCTTGCATGTTTCAAGGGCCGTTCCTCCCAAGGACGATGTGCGCTGATGTATATTTTTATCTCATTTTCTCCCCAGAAAGCTATTCCCACGTCACAGAGGAGAACATGGGGGGTGGGGGCGTCCAGAACCTCCAGACACAGTTCTAATCGCCTGGAGCACAAATAAAGAGGAGGCCGGGGCTTCCTCACGGGGTTCAGAGAGGGAAATGAAGATGCAGGATGGGGTCCCCCCAGGAGGCACCCCCTCCCCTCTCCTCTGAGGTCCTGCACTAGTCGCTCTTCTTTGGGCCTGAAGTTACTTTTCCATTTTAGAGCAATCCTCATCTCACAGCTCTGAGGCAGGGACTTATCTCTCTCACCATCAGCCGCTGTGTCCTCCCGAAGCACATAAAGTGTAAAATGGAGTGAGGGATCAAGTTGAATTATGTGACCTGCAATTTACGGTGGGGGCCCTCTGGACATCCGATCCAGTGTCTGAGCTCAGATACCGCAGCTCTGGCCGCCAGCTGATTAGACTTTCCTGAAAGGAGAGCAGTTCTGGAGGGAGAGGATGCGGTGGAGGAGGGAGGGGAACGAGAGAACCTTGTGCTCGTGTGGCAGCTGGTCCCGGGCAGGCTGTGGATCTCGGTGGCCTCACCGCTGTGCAGGCCCCTGCACAGCCCCTGTGGTGGGCGACTTACTGGAGGAATGAAGTGAGATGGAGCCCACGGGGTCTTCTTTGGCTTGCCAGGGAACTGGGATTAGGGACAGAGGTATCTTCCTCCCCACCAGCCCTAACCATGCATGTTCATCTTGCTGACTTAGCAGGAACTAAAACGTAAAAGGGTTTTCAACTGGAGCAGTGAAACCAAAGGTATTTCCTAGACTCACAAACTTCTTGTACTATCAAATAAACTGGAAGATTCTGCTTGGCCCACAAGCTTGGTCTTTATTAGAGCTGCCATAGTCCAGCTGTTTGGCAGAGTTGCCCACAGAACACTGTTCTGTTTCCTTAGGCATATGATATAGGAACTTTTGCAAAACGCTGAGACATGCCATCTGGCAAGGGTCCTTTTGAAAGGTCCTTCCAGCCTGAGACTCTGATTCTGGGAATCCCAGGGTGCATTAGGCCAACATGTAAAGGCTTAAGGAACTCCGAAAGCATCTTTAACCAGGAGTTAGAACAAACCCACAATGTAGAGCCAGCCAGGCACAAGGTAGGGCCTTAATAAATATTTTTAGAATGAATAAGTTTGAATAGGAATAAGGAGACCCAGATCCTAGTCCTAGTTCTGTCGTTTACTAATTAAACAGGGAACTTCTGAGCCTCAGTTTCCCTTTCTTTGAAATGGCCTGGAAAAATCTGTCCTGGACACCTCTGAGGGCTGCTTTGCAGATCAAGTGAAAGTATGTTGTGTTCTCCCAAGTCTTCAAACAGGCACTCACGTTACTATATTCCTTTCGGTCTCAGAGGCCCCCCTTAATAACCCATCATGACCCTGGTTCACACAAGTGTATCCAACCCTTCTTGGACCAGTTTCTATCCCAGCCAGGGCCAACTCTAGGTAAGCTGTTCTCTTACGTTTTCTCCAACAGTGTGATATAAGAATGAGGGATGGTCTTTAACGTGAGCCTTTCCATTGCTGTCTCAAGCATGAGAGATAGAGAGAGAGAGAAAAAGAGAGAGAGAGAGAGAGAGAGTGCACCCACAATAGAGATGTGGATGGAGATGGGATGTAGTCTTGTTCAAGGACAGCCCTTCCCTTTCAGAGTCTTGGTTCCTCTCAGCATTTGTCTCTCACCTGAGGACTCTGGTCTCTAGCGCCAGCCCCAGTGTGGTGCTAGACACAGGTGTGGACCCATGTCTGTGTCCACACCACCTTCTGTCCAGCCAGCTCTAATCGGTTTCAGTTCTCCAGGAAAGTAGAGCTCCCCTTCTTTACGTCCAGCCTTGTTCCTGTTGGTAATAACAAAACAATGATAGCTCATTTTTTGTATAGAGCTTTCCCACTTACAAACCATTTCTCAGTAACAAAATTGGTGCCAATGTGTTAGTCACCATGCTGTGTACTTTATATACTATAAACAAATGACAAACTAAGAAAAAAATATGGCTTGTAGAAGGATCAAAGTTTATAACATATAAAGAGCTCTTACAAATCAATGAAAGATGTATCCCAAAAGAAAAATGGACAAAGGACAATAATTAACAGTTTACCAAAGAAGAAATATTAATACACCGATCTCATTACTTCTCTCAAGAAGCCAATCCCATTTTATGGATGAGGAAACTGACACCAGAAGAGGTTAAGTACCCAAAGTTATACAATTAGTAATCTTAGCAAGAATATGAACACAGATGGGTCCAGAACCCAGGCAGGGCTATTATTACTTTCATTCTATACACAAGAAAGCTGAAGTTCTGTCCATCTGCGTTTGATCCCACACTACTCACAGATGTGATTGTCAGCTTTTGACACCGTCTTTGCCAGCTCGCTTGCACCAGCCCTCCCCACCTCGCCTCTTGGCTGAAGGAGTGGTGGCTGTAGGAATGGGGAACTGGAATTGGGGTTTGGGGGAAAAGAGGGCTCGGATGCTCAGGCAGACTGAAATGAGACGTGGTCAAATGTGGGTTCTGCATCTCCCATGGTCACCCAGCTGATGCGTGGCTGGGCCAGGCCTCCAACCCAAGCCCTCTGAATGCAGAGCTGATACTGTCTGTGCTAGGCTGTGTAACCCAGCCCTCAGCTGACTTTGGCTTCCTGCTTGCTGCTGAACCCAACATGGACACAAAGGATCCAATGAAGTGTAAATACAGCTAGATTTTTGCAGCCTGCTGAGCTGTGGTAGATACCTAATCTGGGGAGATCTCTGATTCCTTGACTCAGAAATTAGCATGTAAGTGCAGAAACCTAATAGCTAACCAGAGACAAAGTCTATAATAAGGTTTAATTGTTTCTATTTGTAATCTGAAATGACCTGGCTGGATTGCCCGGGCTTGGACTGGAGCCAGCTCCCTTTCTTTATTTAATATATGTTTGCTACCAGCTGCCGAGGGAGCCTTCCTGTCTGTATTATTAATATGATATAGGCCTTTGGTTTCCAGTATCATCTCTTTGGAATTTCTGTCTCAGATCCTGTGCAAATGAACATAATCCCCTGGCAGGAAAGGCGTTTCGGAGTCTTGGCATCAGGCTTGGAGCCTCTGGGTTTCGCGTGAGGAATGCCAGATGCTGTCAGCCTCGGCTTTCTTGGTCAGCATCTCTGCACTGGGGGAATCACCCACCTGCCCACCCCTCACCACTAGGGTCTGAGTTTAAATCTGAACACAGGTGAAGGAAGCCTTGGGGTGCTCTAGCTGGAAGGGAGCAGGCTGTTGGCTCACGAGGACTCATCCAGCTACTCTCCCAAGAAAGGGGATACAGAACAATTTTCTGAAGATCTCAGAATAGCTTTTGGATAACCAAAAAAGGCTGGGATGGGGGTATAGCTCACCTTCCAAGTTTTTGATTAGCAGGCCAAATCTCTATGCTGTAAACGAGATGATGCCGTACAATCCACTTTCCTAAATTATAAGACACACAGAACGTAACAATTGTTGGACATCCTGGGGAAAGTAGACAAGGTTGCTCTCAGCTGGGGAGTCTACTGGTCTAAGGGCTCTGGGGGCCCCAGCAGCTGAGAGAGTATGTGGCTCAGTCCACTTGTAACCCCTCAGGGTCCTCGAAGGTGCTAGAACAGGCTGGTTGGGAAGCTCTGACAGGGATACGTGGAGTGGCCCAGTTTAAAGATCATCAGGCCACTACTTGTTTTCTTAACAATCACCCCACAAACATTACTGAGCAACTCTCCTATGTCAGGCATCGTGCTTGGTGCAGGGGATACTGGGATGAACAAAAGCAGGTACATGTTGCCCCTGACCTCACAGAACACAAGGTCCGACTCAAGGAGACAGACATACAAGTAAGTGGTTTTGTCATTAAGTGACCTTAGGTAAGTCATTTAACTTCTCTAAGCTTCACTTTATTTGTCTGCTAAATGCAAATAAAAAGCATGTACCTTATGGGCTTATTGTGAAGATAGAATGAGGTAACATTTATTAAACAGCCTAGTACAATGACCGATTGGTAGGAAATAATAGGCAAGAAAGCACTTAGTACACAGTGAAAGGCTTGTACAAGGTCATTAGATGATTATTCCCCATCGCTTACTCTGCATCACCTGATAGTATTTTACAGCGCTTTTCCAAAAAGTGGTCTTCACACAGTTGCACAGAATCCTTTGGGTAGGGTGGGAGGAAGTGGGATGGAAGAGGGGGAGGAGGCTATTGCTAAATATACTGATTGTCCTGTCCTATTCCTAGAAAATTCTAGGGAAAGTAGACAAGATTGCTTGCAGCTGGAGGCTACCAGTCTAAAGTCTCTATGCTAACATAGGCTTAGGGAATCTATTTTTTCTCCAAGATTTCCAGGTGATTCTAATGCAGAGCCAGGTTTGAGAAACACTGTGTGGTTGGCAATTTTGAGGTGATGTTCCTGTCTCCATTCTACAGCCATGGGCCACAAGGGTAGGCTTTTGCCAGCCATGTGGGTGGTACTGATACCAGCCCTGCCATGGCTGAGTGGACAAGGGGTGGACATCTGGCTTAAACCTTGACCATCAGAATTCCTTACCCTAAAATCTGGAATAAGGACCAAGAGATTCCATTCATGACTAGACTTTTGAACAAAGGAGAAATATAAATTTAGGACTAGTGAGTAGGCTTTCTTCTACTGGGTGGACTGAGTTAACACAGAGACAAGAATGAAGTCACTGGGAGAGGAAGAAAGAGTGTCCCTTGGGTTCCCTTCAATTTTCTAATTCTAGACCTTTTGCCAGGGTCAGCTGCTCTGGCCCTCAGGTGCTGTGAGACCTGTGTATGTTTCAGTTGGCCTGAGTTGGTTTCTGTTTCTTACAACCAAAGCATCCTCCTTAAGAAGGATGACCTATTTGTTTTAGAAGGAAGAAATGAGAGAGTTTGGAGGGTAAGGTGACTGAACCAGGGGTTCAGTTAAGTTCAGGGTCTTAAGTCTCATATCATCTCACTTAAACTGAATTTTAGCATGGAGTAGTAGTCTCAACCTTGGACTTGGAGCTTTTATGATCTGCTTCTTATACCTGAGAAAGTGTGTAGTGTGTATTCTCTCAACTTCACTCAGTCCTGCAACCTGGAGCAGTAATGATGGTGATTCCTTACCTTTGTAGAATGCTCTACTGTTTACAAAGCCAGGGTCACATTTGTAGGACACCACTAAGACAATTGTTTCGTTTGTTTATTCAGTGCACCTGCTGTGTTCTAAGCATTGTGCTGTGTGCTTTTTAAAATTGCCATTTAATTCATGGAAGGCTCCTGCCAGAAACTTTACGATCAGGCATATCTCCCTGTGTGGATGATTGCACCAAAGAAAATGGGTTCAAATTAGGAGAGAAGGTAGATCCAATCAGCAATGGTGGGAGGTGGGGTACGTGCCCCAGAAATCTTCAAAAACAGAAGTGATATGACCAAGGCATATGCTTGTCTGACATGGGGGACTGATGCCCTAACCTCATGGGTTCTTTCCCAGCCCTTACCTTTTACCTTTCTAAGTGATAATGATAAAGTCACTGTGTGCGAACATGCCCCGGTGCACTGATTCTGAGCGACCAGTTTATTCCAGTCTCCCAATATTAATTCCTGTTCTCACTAAGCCCCTTTCCTCATCCGTAAAATGGGGCTGGTAACACTGCCAGTATATCATTCAGGGTTCTCCAGAGAAACAGAACCAACAGAATGTGTGTGTGTATGTGCTTATAGTATATATAGGTAGACACAGTGAGAGAGGGAAGACAGAAAGATTTAAAGAATTGGCTCCTGTGATTGTGGAGGTATAAGTCCAAAATCTGCAGGCTAGGCCAGCAGGTGATGGTCTGAGTCCAGAGGTAGCCAGGCTGCTGCCAGAACTTCTTTTCGCTCTGGGAAAGCGAGTCTTTGTTCTATTATGGCCTTCAACTGATTCGATGAGGCCCACCACATTATGGAGAGTAATCTGCTTTACCCAAAGCCCATTTAACTTGATTTAAATGTTAATTTCATCTAAAAACAAAAAACAAAAAACACTTCTACAGAAACAGCCAGAATAATGTTTGATCAAATATCTGGGCACTATAGCCCAGCCAAGTTGACATGTAACATTAACTGTCACAGCTGGTCTCATAGGATAGGCCTGAAGATTTAATTAGTTAGGAAATACAAGAAGTGTTTTGTAAACTGTGAACTGTTCTATACTGCTAAGGCTGGTGGGGGGAGCTCTGTGGAGTGTCCTGGCCCCCGGGGAGTTAAGGAGCCCCCGCCCCCCTGCCCTTCCACCTGCTGTCTGAGCCGCCCCCTCTCGTGCACCCCAGCCCTTCAGGTGAGGGGCACCGGAGAGGTCCTGAAGTTGCCTGACACCGGATACTTCCTTCCTGCCTGGATTAGAGGCATACTGTCAATATCATGTCTGTGTTTACCAAATTAACAAATGGACTTCAAGTTAAACACTGGGCGATTTGTGAGACGGATTTTTAAAAAATGTGCCCGGGCTCAGGGGATCACTCACAGGTGATGGCCTGTTTTCCTTTTTTGGACTTCTGGCCTTTAACATCATGTCACTTTAAATTGCTTTTCATGGAAAGCTGCCTCCCTGCCATTCTTCAGCCTCCAGGCAGGCATTTCTGTGCACAGCTGGAGCCCAGCCTCACTGTGGGGCAAAATTCTTTCTTCTGGGCCCAACAGAGACAAATATCCTCTGGTCAGTGGCTCCAGAATGGAAGGTAAAGTGTTGAAACAATTCACTCTCTACCAGGGATTTCTACCAATGGGCAGAGTGGAGCTTCCGGCCGGTCATTTACAGCCTGCTAGTTTTCTCTGGTAGGCAGGCAGGACACCAGTGTCTGGCCTCAACGTCCCTTTTGCATCTCGATGTTGGTATCACGTCCACACCAACATGCCCAGCAAACTGACCACATCTTTGCCTTTGCACTTGGAGAGCTGGCAGTTGGGAGGATGCCTCCGCAGGGAAAAGCTGCTCTGCTCCAGGAATACGCTGCCTTAAATGCCTCTCAATGAGGGGAGACACCTTGAACCCAAGGAGACAAGCTGCTCGAGAAGCGGGCCTTCACGTAGACAAAGTGATGAATATCTTTGGCAAATTTTCATATTGAACTTCTTTACGTAGCCTATTGATTTTTAATGCTATTTATTTTGGAAAGTCATTACAAGGAAAGGAAGGAGTGGGGTTTCAACACCTTCACCATGTGCCGTTCCGCAGTTGTTTCTGTAAGCCAGCAAAGCAGCCATTTGAAAAGTGAAAGACTTAGGTCAATTATTTTTCTTTCCTTGCCTTACCGGACAGCAAAGAGCTGGTTTAACTGAATTGACCAGTTGTTGGATGAATCAATCAATCAGCAAATATTTGTTTTGTGAGCCCTGTGAGCAAGGCACTCACTGTTTGATTAAATTGTGTGATGAAACAGAACAAATAGACCTGTCTTCTAGCCCCCTTGTAGACAGTCTAGCTGTGTGCAGCTAATTACCCTACCACCTCTAATTACAGATACACACTCAAACTGGGCGCTTTTCCTTGAACCAAAAGTTAATCCTGGAAATCTGGTAATGCAATTACTGTGCTTGTTTCAACAAGTGAGGGCTGGGTGGGTGGGAGAGAGAAAGAGAGAGAGAGAATATAAATATGCTTCATTTATGTGGTCCCACAATGCGGGAGGGTTACAAAAAGACTTTTATACCCAAGGAATAATGGGGGTCTGTAATTGAGCATGGTTTGGTGTCTAAGCTTCAGCTTTGAAAAGAAGCCGGAACCAACTTCCCTAAGTGGCCTTTAATGTGTTCCCAAGGGTTTAGCTTTTTCATTAGCTTAGTTTTTAATTGATGTCACAACTCAACGTCAGGACCATATTTTAAGAAGGAGAAAAGAAAGAAAACACTCAGGAAACACACAAAACAACCCCAAAACCCTAAACCACAACAGTGAAAAAACACGTCTTTCTTTTAAACATCATCTTAGCACAAGGCAAAGCGATCTGTCAGATATGCTTGTCATATCCACATATTTTATAATCCAATATGTTCAGGCAAGAATTTTAGCACGACCTGCCAACAGCAATCCTGAACTTTCCTTGACACTTTAAAGAGCATGTAATATGTTGAGGGGGGAGTCGGGTTTTGAGGAGGCCTTAACCCTTTCGTTGAGCATCTGAGAGTCCTTTGGAGATACGTATCATCTAAGAATAGGGCCCCGGGGAGGACCCGCCACAGGCATGGGTGATGACCAGGATCGAGCTCTGATGGTGGTTGTTGCCACAGTCCCTGCCTGTGACCTCTCCCCACCTTATGAGTCAGAGTGAGCTTTGAACTGAACCCTCTTAGGAATGACCTCACTTGGAACACCATCCAAGTCAGTTCAGCGCATGGAATCGCAGAGTTATACGGGACTGTTTGATGATCTAATCCAGTGGTTCTCAGTCTTGGCTGCATGTTGGAATCACCTGCAATGCTTAAAAAAAGAATAAAAATTGATGTCTGGTCCTACCCAACACTATTCAGACAGAATCTCTGGAACAGACCCTGGCTATTGAGGCTTTTTCTAAGTTCCCAGGTGATTCTAATGTGATACCAGGGTTGAGAACCACAGTCCCACTTCTAATTTTACAGATGAGGGAACTGAGGCCCCGTGAGGGAGATGACTGCCAGTGTCAGGGCCAGGACTCATATCCAGGCACAAATCAGTGTGGTTTGCTTCATGGTCATTGACCACCTGACAGTGCCCAGTCCTGCTCTCAGCATGATGGGAATATTAATCCAAGAATAATCTGAAGCCTGCCCTGCTGCCCTCAAGGAGTGTACAGCCTCGGTGGAGTGGCAGAACTAATGGATGCAGCAGTCAGAACACTGTAGGGCAACATCAAGTCCAGAGTTGAGCTTTATAACATCAAATGCCAAATCCAGACTGAAGTCTGGAAGAGACACAAACAACGGTAGTTGGAGTAGGGGAAAGCATTATTGGTGCTGGGACATCAACATCAGAGCTCAGGATCAGGAGATGTGGCTGGTGAAGAAGAGGAGAGGGCACTTTTCAGGGAAAAGCCTGAATGACAACTGGAGGTTGGAGTGAGTGAGGTCCGTGTCACATGCTTTGGTGGCCTTTGCTAGAGAGAACCTAGGAGTTGGGGGATTTAGGGCAGAGAGCCTGATGCTGCCAACAGAGAAAATCCTGAGCAGATATGCTCAAGGGTGACTGCCTGCCCCATGTGGAGGGACATCCCTGAAGGTTAAAATTAAAAAGCAGGAGAGATTCAACATGAAGGTGTCTTTGGTGAGAACCTTGTTCTGATTGGTTGGTGCCTAATTCATAACAATAGTTAAATATTTGAGATCTCCCCCGCATCACGTCCTTGGGCAAGGGGTGCCATGCACTTTGGAGGCATTATCTCGAGCCCCATACTTTGGGGAGTCCTGCGCTGCTGCAGGGAGGAGGCAGCTGAAGCTCAGTGACTGCTGGTGGAGGTGGTGGGGTGGGCATTCAGAGACAGGTCGGTGAAAAAAGGCTTCAAGTCAGTGATTAAAACAAAAAGCTCCATGTTCTCAGATATGCCACTCCCCTCCTGCCACTATCCACAGTAGTGGGGGGATCATAGGATTTGTGGGGTTTCTCCTCCCTCGCATAAATCTTCTCACCGAGGCCACATGGTCTTGTGTTATGACGCCTTCCCTCGTCCTCTCTTCCCCTGGACCTCTTACGTGGTTATCTTCTCCCTCCCTTGATTCTGTGGATCAAACCTGCCTTTATTGTGCTTTGTATAAATACGGGCCCAGAGGGCAAGGCCTCCCTGGGCCAGCATCCTAGACCAAGAAGTAGTTTTTGGAAGGGGGAGGAGGCTGGGCCTTGGGTACCACATGTCCTGTCCTTCACAGTCATTTGGTCAGAGCCCCTCAGGAGCCACAGGAAGACAGGTATTCCTCTTGGGTCCACTCTTTGGCTATGCCGCCTCCTTTCAAATCAACGTTTGTCATTTTACTGTCATCTTCTCCAGTCACTTTCTAGGTGGACGTGGCTGCTAAGAAGCCACTCCCATGCTGAAGAAGTAGGTCCCACCACAGCACTGTGTGAGCTTTGAAAGCCAGTGGGATCCGTGTCCTCTGAGTCCACCCCAAGGGCTTTCCTCCAGGAGTTGGTCCTGGATTCCATTTTGCCCAAATTGACTCTAATCAGAAACCCAGCTCAAAATTCCCACCTTCTAAAGCCTGGGGGCGAGTAAACATAGGATGACCTGACCATCTCAGATTTGTCTTTACAAGAGGGAGTTTCTCTGTACTTGATCACATTCCTTGAGCTTCACCCCTGGAGTGAGCAGCTGAAGAGACCTTTGAAATCATTTGACCCAGACCCTTTGTTTTACAGTCAGTGTAGACGAATGGCTAAGAAAGAAGGGTCCGCTGTCCTATTTACTGGATTGACATCTTGGTGCCACCACTTCGAAGCCATATGGTCTTGAGCATGTCACTTAAATTCTTTGAGCAGTAGTAATAATAATCCTAGTTTCACTGGGTGGTAGCCGTGTTTAAAAAAGATAATCTGTACATAGTGGTTAGAATGGAGCAGGGCATATAAATGCTACCTTTTTATTGTTATAAATGAAGAACTTGAGACACAGTGCTATTCTCCTGGGAGGTATTTTGTAACTTGTCATGTTAATGATTCTTAAACTTTTCAGCAAAGTATCCCTAATATTAGAGAAGAGTAAAAACATAAACCCAAGGAATCTAGGGGCTTTGCTCCATTCCATAGGAGTTAAACACGTTGGACATTTGTGTTATCCTTAAAATGCATAAAAATGTTGGATTCTATTTTTAATACATATTTGTTCTAATATAGAAATATGAGTTTCCCCTCAAGCCCTTTATCTTTATGAAATCAACTCTCCTGGACATGAATGATGTTTATTCATTGTATAGTGCGCGTGTCTGTGAGCAACTCCACTTGGAGAGACATGAAGTTAGCATGTGGAGCATCTTAAATAGCCAGGCCGGTGACTGTTCCCATGAAGGTTGGGACTGCAGCTGTCTTGCAGGAAGCAGGAGAGAGGAGGTTACACATACACAGCACCTCGTCCTGGGAATGAGGCAAGCGCAGCAATCCGAGATGATGATAACTTCATCCCTGCAAGCTGGCAGCTTTGTGTTCTTGGCAGACCCAGAGGCCCCTCTGTGTGACTCTCTGGGCTCCAGACTGGGGGTTCTGGTCCCGCCGTGCCTCGGGGAGGCCACTGATCTGAAAGACGTAGCGTGACTTGGTGCCTCAAGGCTGGCTGTGTGCTGAAACGGAGTCGAGACAGACTGTCAGTGTGGAAACCACGCGGTGACAGCTTCCTTCACCCTCCAGACCTGTTGGCTCACAGGGAGCTGACAGGCCTCGACTAATAAGGTAAACAAAGGCTTTAGAGCATGGAGGAGGAATGCCGGAATTCTTTCTTTAATGCCTCCCTATTCATAGTGTGTCACAAAGCTTACTCCTGGCCCGATGGAGGTAGCAATTCCTGGCTTTTAAGGTCTCCCAAGGGTGGTGAGGAAAGAGGCCTGGAGCCCAGAGGCTGAGCGCAGACTCGGAGCCGCTGTCTCGCCGCAGACAAGGCATCTAGCTGCTTCCCTACAAGTCCCTGGCTCACAAGCTTGCATCTTTGAGGATAAAGTCCAGACTCTCTAGGCTGGTGGTGGAGACCCTGTCATGGCCACTGTCCAGCTCGCTCTCCCAGCACCCCGGCACTCCTTGTTCTTGCTGCTCTTTTCCTTTCTGGAAGTTCTGCTCCAGTTCTCTTTGCTGATGTGACAGTTTCCAGGAAGTGTCATCTCAGCCTCACCATCTCGGAGGTGTAGCCAGTGCTCCCGTTGGGCTCCAGAAAAGCTGCCTACTTTTCTGGATCAAATCCTGGGTGTTTCTACCTACCTCGGGTATTTCTCCTCCTGGGCCTCTTTCTTTTCCACCATCCCACGCTCCCCCTTACAAGGCAGACCCCCTCTGCAGGGCGAGGATGGCAGCAATGCAGTGTGTCTGTGCCATTACTTACAAAGACAAATGGCCCGTTAGCCTCCTAGGGTGTAATTTAAAAGCCATTTGTCTGGTGGTAATAGCTGGAAATGGACTTCCGCTGTAGGCCAGTGTGACTTCCTCCAGGAGCAGGGGATCTGCTAATGGTATACGGCTGCCCCAGGACCCGCTGGCAGTGGCTGCCTCAGACTTACACACTGTTTCCACTGAAAGGCTCGGAAACGGGGAAAATGGTGCTCTGAGGGGGCCGTGAGCTCACAGAGGGCTGTGGAGAAAGGCATACAGCTCTCCCTCCAGCTAGGCCGCTGTCTTGTTTGTCTTATGCACTGACAGGGCCAAGAACAGACACGGGTTCAGAGGGGACCACAGCAATCCCAACCATCTGAACCCTTGAAATCTGGAAAGGCTGAGCTCTGTTTGTGTCCTCTTTTTGAGGAGTTTGTAGCACATTTGAGTTATCTGGCTTTAATGCACCTCAGAAGTAAAAATTCTCAGACAACTGAGGCTTTTTGTTACAGGCAACAAAGCTTTTATTTTATTCATTCAGGACAGACAGTTTTTTAAAATGTATCATTTGCGCCCTTTCTTCAACAGAATCGTTGCAGAGATGTTTTATGTTCATTGTTGACACCGGGCCATTATTTTGAATGTCAGTTTTAAAAACTTTGTCTTCTCTTTTTGCTATTCTTTTGCTCATTATATGCTATTTTATAATTACATCACCTCATCTATTTTGGTATTTCATATGTATATACTCCTTATTTGGCTGGAAAAAAATTGATGGAAATCTCCCAAACGGCGAAATAAGTGACCATGTATTTACTCAGTGGGCTACTCTGTGGCCCTTGGAAATGGAAGTAGAAGACTATTGATATAGAAATTGGAATACTGGAAGGAAGTTTGTGTTATGTCACTAAGTGATACAAGTAGGTTGATCGATAGTACGTGCCTCAGGTGGCCCCTATTCCTGGGAAATACTGGTGAGCTCTGATTCCAGACTGTTCAAATCTATGAATGAAGATGCCGAAGTACCCAGCCTTAGTCGAAAGTTCTGTGCTCTCAAAGGATTCCAGACAAAAAAAGTAACATTCACTGACCACCTTCCATGGGCTATACACTATTTTAGGAGCTTTTGTACTTTATCTCTGTTAATCTTGATATTCATGCTCTGAGGTTATCCTCACTTGATAGATGAAGAAGCTAAAGCTAAGAGAAGTGGCGTAACTTGTGCAGGAACACGCAGTAGACAGACAGTGGAGCTAGGATTTGAGTGTAACACAACCGACTACAAAGCCCGTGTTCTTTCTCCTACACTGCACCCGTGATCTCTTGCCTCAGTAACGCTGCGTGACATACAAGTGACTAGAAAGCCTCAGCGGCATGCAACAGTAAGTGCTTACTGCTCACCCCTCTGGAGTCGGCTGGAAGTTGGCCATGCGCTTCTGCTGTTCTTGGCTGGGCCCACTCACAGGTCTGGTGGCAGGCAGCCATCAGCCGAGCTAGGCTGGCCTTGTCTGGGGTAATGGGGTGACTCAGTTCTGCTCCACACGTCTCTCATCCTTCAGCAGGCTAACCCGGTGTGTTCTTGTGGCAGTGGCACAGGTGGAAGAGAGCAATCAATCACACAGGCCTCTTGAGGCCCAGCTGGGAACTGGCACGCTGTCATTTTTATCGGCCGGACCAAGTCACAGGATTGAACTCAGCCTCAAGGGGTGAGGAAAGGAACTGCAAAATTATGTGGCAAAGGTTGTGGATACAGGAAAGAGTGAAGAACTGGGGCCATCAAAGCAATCAGCCCCATGTAACAAGCTGCCTTATTCAAGCAGGTGTTCTGAGGGCTTCATCAGGGCATTCACCATACCCTTCCAAGGTCTGGGTAAAGTTATGTGTGGGTGAGATGGGGACAGGAAACTCGAGTGAGGGGGGAGGCACACAAGTGTTTAACTAAAATAACATCATTCTACAGTATGTTATTGGCTGTGCTAAAGGGGAAATTCTTTCATTCTTAAATTTGTTAGATGCTGAATAAATCAAAGTTAATGTTTATATACTGCGGTACTTGTCAGTGACTTCAATCGATATTTCATTGTGCATTATGAATATATGGGGGTGATATATTACATATTTCTCAAACTAATTTGGCCATGAGATTCTCTATACAGCCTACCTATTAACATTGCTTAGAAAAATATGTTCTAAGGAGGCCTAGTTTTGGAAGCACTGGATTAGATGATTTTTAAGGTTGACTATGAAGGGAAGGAGAGGGTTTTTGTTGTGTTGTTGTTTCCCATCCCGACACTAAATGGACCCAGATTCATGACCCAGAAAGAAAACAGACAGCAAAACTGTTTCTGCAGTGCTTGCTTGGCCATCAGCTGATAATATGTTATTCTCGTCCATCCTTCCCACTGCCAGGCTCTACCTCTTAGATGCCGCATCTGGGCTAGAGACTAAAGGACTTGCATCTTCTGAAGATTACAATGCATTAGCTTTGTGCAGACAGTCATCTCTTGCTATCCATGGGGGACTGGTTCCAGGACCCTCTGCAGATATCAAAATCCATGGATGCTCAAGTCCCTCATATAAAATGACCTAGTATTTGCATATAATACTATACACATCCTCCCATATACTTTAAATCATCTCTAGATTACTTATAATACCTCATACAATGTACATATTGTATAAATAGTTGTTATACTGTATTGTTTAGGGAATAATGACAAGAAAAAAAAGTCCATACATGTTCATTATATATGTAACCACCCTTTCCCCCCCAAGTATTTTCCATCTACAGTTGGTTGAATCCACAGATGCAGACTCCACAGATACAGAGGGTCACCTGTGTTTGTTCCTCAGATATTCTTGTGCTGTCCAGTGGGTATTATTACAGTTCTGTGTGCTTGAGATTCCTGCAAGTCTTTCTTTCAGATAATTGCCATGATATTCATAAAATTGCAGGAGGAAGGGTAGCTCAATTAAAAGAAAAATTGTCAGACACATGTTGGAATGCTATCAACCACATGAATGATAAGCAGTGATTTTTCTCTATTTAGTAAGTGGAACCACAAGATTTCTGTGTCAATCTTTGTTAACTTCATTCAAAGCCCTGTATGTATGTGAAAATATCAAAACAGCATGAAAAAGCAAGGAAGCTTTAACTCAGACTTTCGCAGAAGTGGTTTGACTGATCTAAGAGGGGTTTCATTGCTTGTGCTGATTCACTCCCAGCTAACTGATGACCGAGCGTCGCTGTCCCGTACTCTGCCTTGTGTGCCTCCTGACTCACCCTGCCCACCCGTCTGGGAACCCTGACTGGCCAGGACTGAGAGTTGATGACACCACTTTGGCTCACCTCTGCCTCCCACCTGGGAGTCTCGAGGACTGGACCCTTGGCGTTGTTCTGCCCACCCTCCTTCGTTTCGAACACATCCCTCAATCTCTGACTTGGACCCAACCTGCCAGGATTCTGGCAGAGACTAGGCTGGGGCCCTGTAAGAAACAACATCAGACACTAACTGTTACTTTCTTTTCTGGAGGCTCAACAAATCTGACTGTAGCTGTGTTAGCAGGGCTGAAAAGAGCCCCACAGTACCTCTCAGTGATCTCTGTGTCTTCTGTGGGCACAGCGCTGGGACTCACAACCCTTGCGTGCATGAGGTTGTGTGCACTAGTGCTCTTTGGAAGTTGGTGTTCATTTACATAACACAAGCCTCAGGTGCATCAGAGTTATGCATGAGCCTGTGTTGTTAAGGACCTGAAATTCAATTTGAACATGATTGTTTTTCTTACTCCTCAATATTCCCCTCTATCTCCCATTCTAGTTCATGCGACACTTCAGAAGCAATTTGGCCTCTTCTCTTGACACTGGGCTCCTGACTTTTACTTTAAGAGGGAAGGGGAGGGGAGCACGGAGAAGCCCAGGTGTAGTGGGACACCTTGCCCAGGTAACTTAATGAGCCAGTAGAGGATCTACTGGATCCAGGATTCCCTGTCCCAGAGGCCCTTCCTCCCTTTTCCTCTCCCCTTCCTCCTCCTTCCTCCCCCTTCCTCCCGCCTTCCTCCTCCCTTCCTCCTCCTTCCTTCCCCCTTCCTCCTCCCATGTCTCTGCTAGGAAAGCTCACTGACCAGGTGCACAAGGGCACCCCTAACTTTGCTCCGTGCTCAGGCTTCTGAGAGCCTGGCCTGGCATTCCATGCAGGAAGGGCTGCCCATTGATGAATTTGCCAATTAGAATTCTCCGAAGCTGAGAGGGATTCTGTCGTGCTCACGGGAAGGTGTGAGTTAAAGAAGTATGGAGTTGGAGGACTACCAAGCCCAGAACTCTAATTAGTTCTCATCAGGGCGTGCCCCGAGGGATTCGGTTCTTGCCTTCCTCTGCTGCATCCTGTTGCCCTGTGTCATGACCTGAGCAAAAGGCAAGTTCAGTTCCCACAGGTGCACGGTGCTCTCCGAAACGAGGGAGAAGAGAAAAGTGATGAGAACCGATCCTCCCTGCTCCTGCTCCCAAAAACAGGAAGCAGGCCGGATAGATTGACTTGATACGGAGCTATCAGACTGCTCTGCTCACACGGGGACTCTTATCACTGCCAGTCATCAGCGCTCTGGCGAGCTCATGAATAATGCATGTCCCAGTGATTTCCTTCCTTATTTGCTAGCCCACGGCAGTATTGATAGAAAAGCGTCTGCATAGCTGAGCTGTGTTGTGGTAACATTTATTTAAAGATACTTGGAGACAGAACACACATATGTTTATCTCTCCATGTGTATATGTTGGTGTCTGTTGCCTGGATAATGACATTTATTTAAGAGGCCACAACAGTTATTCAGCAATGTTTTTCAAATCAAAGGCTGATTCATGGTGGAGCCTCCGGTTAGGTAGAAACAGCTGTGTGTGTAGGGCATCAGGAAGAGGAGGCAGATGGGAGGAGGAGGAGGTCAGTGGGAGGAGGAGGACTGGAAGTTGGTGAGGGCAACCAATCCAGCAGAGCCAGTGAGGACCCAGAAAGGACCTGGACAACAGCGGTCACCTTAAAGAAGGCATCTCCACTCACTTGGTGTAGGTGAGTGCAGGTCATGAAATGGAGGCCGTGTGTATGGAGCCTTCTTTCATCACGAATTCAGGGTTGAAGATGAGGTGAGAGGGCTACCACCATTGCTAGATGAGACAATGGAATGAAGACTCTTTGGGAGACCTTAGACTTCTTGAGGAGTTCCGAGAACACGCCATATGTCAAAGCTCCTTCCAAACAGTAGGGAGCTGTATGGATGGAGGAGTTTTGGGTCCTGGGTAAGTGACAGGAGTTTGCAGTCAGTGGAGAGGAGAGACAGAGGCCTCGCCCGGCCAGCTGCAGGGTGCCCTGAGTCTCTCTGAACCGCCACCAAATGTCGGGCTCTCTGCAGGACTTCAGCAATGGTGGCTTCTCCACCACCATTTGACCTGATCCAGGAACTAGAGGCTGAGACTTGAAGGCCGGGGAGAGAAGGTGTGGGGGGTATGGCTGAAGGAACCCCTCCTTTTCTTGTTCCCCCTTTCAGTACCAAGCAGGCACCTGGCAGTTGCTATACTTTCTCTTGAGCTTTTAGAAAAAAAGACCAGGGTGGTGAGGGGGTGCTCAGTGCAGGCATTGCATGTTTTGGGAGGAGAACTAAATTTCCCCGAAGAGGGCTCTCCTCTTGGAATCCCTGAAAGCTCCTGTGACAATATAATTAAGTGGGAGGCCAGGACAGCCTGTCACCTTGTAAGAGTGCTTCTGGCTCGCCCGAGGAGTGGGTGGGTGAGCGGGGGTGGGGCACCAGGCCCGCCGTGGGCACAGTAATTCCAGGTGTGCGCTTCTCTCTGTCAGTCATGAGTGAAGGCAGCAGAGGCGCGGTGCCAGGCGCCTTCAGCAGGCGAGGATGCCAGCCGCTCACCAGCGCAGGCCGGTCCTGGCAGCTGCAGGGGCACAGAGCCACCCATTGGCAACTTCTGACCCTCAGCCCCACCCGGCCTCTTCTCGCTCCAGCACTGCCCATGTGCGGGTGTCACATTTGCCCCTCAGATGTGGAGGGGCCTGTGCATCCAGAGGAGGGGTATGAAACAGGCCATCTCGCCTTCTTTCTCTCGCCTCTGCACTTTTGGTGTTGCTTCCTGCCAGCAGCCCGTCTGCACTGCCCCGTCCCCACCCCACCCCCCGCTTCAGTGTTTTGGGGTGCTCACCCCACAGGCCTTTGCCTGTGCTGTTCTGTGTCAGGAGTGCCTTGCATCCTGCTCACTCTCCAGGAGCCAGCTGGAACATCACCTCTGCAGGGCAAGGCAGCTTTCCTGGCTCTCACCCCCATCTCAGGGTCTCCTCTTTGTCCCATCACAGTGGTAGTTTCCTGTTCTTTAGGTGATTGTGTGATTGTCTTCCCAAGAAGACAGTAGGCTCATGCGGACAAAGGCTGTGTCTGCTTTATTCACTATTGTTTCCTTAGTGCATTTAGCAACTTGCCTGGCACCAAGTAGGTGCTCAATTTTTGTTCAACAAATAAAGGAGGAATGAATGAAGAAACATCACGGTTCCTTCTGGTCCTGTTTAGAAACAGATTTGATGAACTTATTTACAATGAGAAATTAGGGAACCAAATGTGTTTTCCCACTTAGAGCATTTACTCGAGAAAGGGAAACCTAAATAAGATAGTGGCCAACCCAAAGAAATGCAGCTTCAATGGCGTCGTCCCAGGTGTCAGGTGCAGACGGTATTTTGGGTGAGGCAGCAGTGCTTGTGGTTCTCTCAAATCTTTCCATTTGGACAACCACCTACTTGGCCTCCATACAGAGGTTGTCCTTGGTCCCTATTGCTAGTGACACTGGGGAGTCACCAGCAGTGAGGCTCATCCACTTCCCTTTTTTGGCACCTGGGTGGCCTTTGAGATCTCAGTGCCCTGTGTTTTGGACCTCCAGCTCCCCCGCTCAACCCTTGCTGAGTAGCCAAAGGCACTGAGAGTTTGCACCTTCCTCCCCTCACCTCATTGGGTAGAAAGCTTGAAGCCAGAACTCCTCTCAGGGCTTGGGTCTTTGCTTTTGCTCACCTGAAAGAGGCTGCAAGGGAAGCCTTATTTCCTCTGCAGGGCGTGGGGAGCTGGAGCCTGCACCAGCCGCCTCTCGTTTATTTGGAATTGCTCCGTGGTGGAAGGCGCTCTAATCGATCATGCGTCTGCAAATGTCAATTGGAGGAACGTGAGTTCCGTATTTATAGAGCCAGAAAAATGGAGGCTTGTCCCCCACCTCCCAGGTGTGCATTTATGCACTGATGAATGACCCCAAAGTGGGTTTGTTATAGAAAAAGTCCGTGCCAAAGGCAGAAAGCTCGCATCTGGAAACACGGGCTGACAATTAGCCTCCCAGCCTGGCGGCCAAGCACTCAGGCTCCACTGTTTCCTGGCTGTGACTGTCACGTCCTTAATCCTGGGGTGAAACCAAGGGTTTTGGAGTTTGGGTTCTCATTGTTTCCACAGTGAGAGGAAACTGAGGCTGCTTTGTTATTTTGTTTTTGTTTGTTTTTGGTGCTGGGGGTGGAGTTTTATAAATCTTGGAAGCCCATAAAAATCAGTGCAGAAGAACAAACTTTTTTACCCTAGTCTTAGCCCTAGAGGGGAGTGGTGAGGAATAAGGAGTTAATGTTCAAAAGACCCTTAGAAGTATTGAGATGGGGAGTTCTCCCTGCAGTCTTGGGGTGTCCTGCTTGTGTGGGGATTTCCCAGGAGCCCCAGCACCCCTCAGCGCCTCCTTGGGAAACACATGTGCCTGCACCAAGAGGTGACCCCTAACCGCGCTCCTGTCCCCGCCCCCTCTCTCCCCTCCAAACCAGCCTCTCTTATCCTGCTCTCTAAACAATGGCATCCTTTGTTTTAAAAAGGAGGGTGAAACAATCACACTTCCAAAGTAACATTCACAAAAAGGAACAGGAATGAAAAATTAGGACAGGCTAAGCCCCAAATAGTGTGTCCCTGGGCTCCTGCAGGTCTCTCCCCTTCCAAACGGCATCCCTGTGTGAAGTCTGAGCAAAGTCATGTCTGACAAATCAGTGCCTTGTGTTTTACGCTCTGCAGAAAAGATAGCTGTTGTGAAAGGGTTAAAAAGGAGCTCTCTTGGTCAAGAGCCCCAAGCGACAGACAGGCACGTTCAGTTTCTTCGCAAAGGAAGACAAGTGTTTTGTTAGTAACTGGATATGGCTCGAGCTGGGTTTTGGCCTCCGGTCCCTCTGCAGGTTGAGGAGTTGGGGATGGTCCAGTTCTTGTGGTTATTTGGAGGTGGAATGGAGGCAGACGGCCCTGGGGAGGCGCTACCCACCCCCCTCCTTTTCACGGGGGGAAACTGGGGCCCAGGGAGGGCTGTTGATCCAGGTCATCCTACTTAGTGGCATAGCAGAGACAAGAGTGGGGACGGCTCACTTCCAGTCCCAGTGTCCTTTCAAGAAGGCACAGGGTTGTGTTAGAATGCGGATTCGGGCAGACACGGACTCAGTGCTGTTTCAGCTACTTCTTGGCTGAGTTACCTCCTGTAAATCATTTTTCCTCTCCATCCGGCTTTCTCGTGTGTGAAATGGGATTCAAAAATACCTCTTTGGCTGGGTTTTTGTATTTAATGAGACAGTATGTACAAAAACTGGAGATTTAGGTGCTCAAAAAAGTGTTCACTCTTGGGCTAACAGGAATTCTTCCAGGCTTGGGATCAGTCGCGTAGACGGAACAGTCTTTCCTGAAGCAGGAAGGATGTACTAAGGCCTCCAAAAACCAACGTGGCATCCCCGTGAAGTCCTGCCTCACCCTCATTACAGCACCTTAGTCACAGCACCTTAGTCGCAGACGGGATGGGGAGCATAAAAGAGCCTTTTCTGAGCAAAGGGGAGCTCACCCCAGAGAAGCACCGAGTTAACGATGCCCCAAGCAGGCCTGTGAAGTTAGCGGAGGCCCGGAGATTAGAAGGCTAGGAGGAAATAATGCTTTCTTGTCTTGGCCCGCAGTGACAAAAGGGAGCAACAGCTGGCGGGCATGTGCAGCCTGTTAGGGGCATGCTCCGTCAAACAGGAGGAAATCCTGCCCGGCGCTGGCCGGGCCAGGGCAGCCGCTGGGGAGCAGACTGTCCAGGGGTCTCAGAATCAGAGCTGCTGCTGCCAAGCCTCCGGGCCCTGGGTCTGGGCCTTCAGCAGGGGCCTCCCTCCCCAGCCTTGGCCCCTAAGGCCCTTCCCCTTCCCGGGAGGTGTCAGATCCAGCAATGCTATCGACAGAATCTCTGAGGAAGCTGGGGTTTACTTTGTATTGACTTCAAAACGCCCATGAATATCCCCCCTCTGGCTGGGTCCGGATGGGAGACTTTGGCCCACTCTGCAGCCTGGAATCCATTTCCCCAGCCAGGCTGGATGGCGAGCAGCCTTCTCCTTCCCCCTCCATTTCTTCCGTGGTTTTCCTTTACCAGCCCAAAGGATCAAACTCCTGAGAAAGGGACCAGGGCTGCCTGCCGGTCCCCTCTTGTACCCTCGGCCTTTGAGCTGTTGGACCATGTGACAAGATGCCCAGCATTAGCCTCTGCTAATTAATCCAAAAGCTGGCTCCCTGTTGGCCCATAGATTTTTACAAACCTGAATTAAACGAAGTGTTTATGTGACAGATATGTGGGAGGGATTTCAGATATAATCACCATCAATCTGGCTGCAGCCAAAATAAATTCTGTGAAAAGTAAAACAAACTATTGCACAGACAAAGTAGGCCTTAGGGGTCTCCAGCAATAATCTGTGTTTTCTTATTTAGCCACGTCTAATATTTCTGCTCTTTTCAATGTAGATAGGATCTCAGCACACAGGGCACTCTTGCTGCAGCTGACAGGGGTGGACACACGCTCCCTCCGGCTGAGTGGAGGGAGAAGGGAAGGGATGTTGCATATTTACATTTAAATTCTTAGTTCAAATAAACTGGCCCTGGCTGGGCACCCGGGAGAGGAGGGAGCCCAGCTGTAAGGCCCAGGCCCGCCGCAGTCTCCTTCCCTCCAACCTGCCTGATCGGGCTGCAGTTGGGGCAGGCAGGGGGAAGTCAGAGAACTGATGTTTCCAGAGAGGCTGGGGAAGGAGCCCCACGGAGCTATGCTCAGCGTGCATGGGAGGCGGGCGCTGCAGGCTTTCCGAGCAGCTCTCCTTCAGTTATTTCAGCACTCCTGTGAGGAAAGAGAGTGAGGAAATTGAAGCTCTGACATAGCAGAGCTCTGGGCTGAGGTCTCCGGACCAGTTCTCCTCAGCCTCCCACCTGGTACCTGAGCACAGCCCTAGCCTGGCTCCTGACCTCCAGCTCTTCTCTCTGCCGGGTCCTGCCCAGGGGACCAGCCTAGGACCTCAGCTCCCCAAAGGCCAAGACTCCAGCTGGCTGTATACAGACGTCCGGGTGCTGGATGTCAAGCCTCCAGCTTGCCTGGACCTGGGCTCGGCATCGCTGCTGAGATTCCACAATTTTGCCGAGAAAACCCTCTCTTCCCCCAAACCTCGCCCTGCTGCTCAGAGCTTGCTGGGCAGGGGTGTAGAAGAAGCCACGCCATTGAACTCAATGCCCGCTGCATCAGGCTGCTCCTGAGTCCGCGTCTTGGCTCCTGTACTGCTAAATTCTTGGGATCCAGTGCCACATCGTGTTCCTTCCTCAATAACTAGAATTGCTATATATACCATGCTCAGTGCTGTCCTTACTGATCCTGAGACGTGAGAGCCCCTCTGCACATCCACCATGAGGGATGAATCTTCCTGTTTTTTTCCATCTGCCCCTCGATTTCTGTTTGCAAGATCTCATCTAGTGTCAAAGGGCCCACGCCCAGTGGGAGAACATACTAGATCAGTGACTCAGGCCACAGCTGTTCCTTCTCCCTGGAACAAAGGCAACAGAGTCCCTGCTCCCTGACAACCCTACAGCACCAAGGAGAGAGTCAAATATCTCAGTTTAGCTTATGTGCATTTGGAGTGATCAGAAAAAAAACCTCTCTATGAAATAAAAGTTATAACTTCGCAAACCTATTCATGCATGTATTCAGTAATATTTATTGAGAGTCTAGTATGAGCCAGACACTGTTCTAGGCCCTTGAAGTACATCATTGAATTAAAAATTCCTTCCCTCACAGTGCTTATAGTCTAATAGATATAGACAGATGATGAATAACAATTGTAAAAAATAAGGAATGTATACAAAAGGCAAAAATGCCATTGAATAAACCAGAGCAGGGTAAGAATGATTGGAAATACTGGAGTGGGGGGCGGGTTACATGTTCAAGGAGGGTGTCTGAGGCAGGCCTTACAGAGAAGGTGACATTGCACAGAGATTTGAGGGAAAAAGGGAAGTTAGCCATGAGGATATCTGGGGAAGGGTGTTCCAGGTAGAGGGAAGAGCCAGTGCAAAGGCCCTGAGGCAGGAGTATGTCTGGCATGTTTAATAGCCAGAACAGCACGAAGGCCAGAATGGCCAGAGTGAAGCGGGCAGTGGGGAAGTATTAATAGAAGAAGGTGAGGTCAGAGAGCTAATGGTGGCCAGATCATCTGTGGCTTTGTAAGTACTGCAAGAACTTTGATTTTTTCTATCCCTATTCGAGTAAATGAATAAAGGCCAGTCTCTCTCATTATTCAAGTGAGACTTCAAGAAATCCCACAAATATTTCTTGAATTTGTATGGCAAGCCCTGAAGGCACATTAATGAGTAGAGCAGTCTCTGCCCTCACGAAGTTCAAGTTTGAATCCAAGTGTTTGCAGCAGCGTATGTAGAGGAAAGAGCACTGAACCAGGGGTAGGGAGACCTGAATTCTAGTCCTGCCTTTCCACTTTACTTTGGCCATTCGCCAAACCTCAGCTTCCTGTCACTGGAGATAATTACCTATGCCCTGGTCACCTCCCAGGTGCTAAGGTGACTGAATGAAACAAGGAATATAAAGACTTTGACAACTGAAGGCCCTGTATAAATGTGGGGGTGGATTAGGGAATCCAGTTAACATGGTCATTGTTCTATGTCCCCTTCCTTGGGCCAGGTAGACACCG
Source organism: Avahi laniger (assembly GCA_963575035.1). NCBI lineage: Eukaryota > Metazoa > Chordata > Mammalia > Primates > Indriidae > Avahi > Avahi laniger. The sequence continues at coordinate 8,217 of CAUYSK010087905.1, read as the reverse complement.
TCTGTGTTGTCATCTTTGCAGTGCCCACTGCTCTCTTGGGGACCTCATTGGCACTCACTCTGCCTGGGAACCAGCGGCTGCCATTCATTCAAATCTCCAGCATCCAGGGGTGTCTGCTTTGCAAAGGAAATTTACCCATTCCTTCTATGTCATGCTTTCCTGATCAGATAAAGCTGCATTCAGTGCTAACTTTTAAGTGAAGTATGCAAGACTCCAACCAACAATAACAAAGACAGGCCCACAGGTTGCCGAGCACAGTGTGCTTTTAAAATGCATTCAGACGGTGCGAGGATATTAATAGGGAGACACGTATCTCATTTCAGGGAACAAAGCAGATCCTGCATTGGAGCATGGAAATGCTGGGCACTTCAAGGTTAGCTTAAACCAAAGAGAAGAACTCAGTTAAAATAACAGACATGCCCGAGGCTGAGTCCCAGACACTGAGCTTCCAGCTTTAATGGCATAATCTGTCAACTCAGCTCTGTTTGGAGTAGAACTGGACCCTCAGTGATGGCCAAAAACAGCAGTCGACTAAAAAATGAAGCTGCAAATGGACAGTGATGGAGGCAGAGAAAGCCAGAGCTCCATGGGCTCGTTTGGAATCATCTTGAACACGCTTCCTTTGTTTTACAGGTGAGGATTCCCAGGCGTGCAGGTCACATTGTGATTTTGTGATGATGATGAAACTTAAGCTTAAATTTCCTAACGCCCACTCCGATGTCTTTTTCACCGTGGGTCCATTCGCTTCCTCTGCACCTCAGGGTTCTAAATGTCCCATTCATGCTAACGGCGCTCGGAACCCAGGGCTGACAGAATGGACACTTGGAGATTTTTGGGGTTCAGTGGTGGGGATGGACTACGTCGGTCCTAGTGGGAAGGACATTGGATGAGGAATCCAAAGACCTGGGTCTGAGGCCTGGCTCTGCATTTATTTACTGGGCAACACTTACCCTTACTTCTGTTTCCTCAACTGCAAAACGTGAAGTGTTGCTAAGAAAATGTGTGCTAAAGGACTCTGAAAACTAAACTACGCATGTAGATTGTATGATCATTATTTTCCATCTCCCTTCCCCAGATGCCAGTGTGTCATTCGTGAGTACATGGCTCTGGATTAGGGGTGAAGTCTAGGAACAGGGGATGTGGGGAAGTTGGCTGTCCCTAAATGAACCCGACGTGGAAGCTTGGACTTCACAGGCCTAGTACACTGAGCTTTCTCCCTCATCACACCCCAGTTTGACAGCTTCCCCAGCCTTCCCCTCAGTCCTCAAGTACTTCCTGCCTCGAGTTTGCCCTCAAGCTTGCAAATTTCTCTTCTTCGCTTGGGGAGCTCCTCCTAGCTTTTAAAATGGTAGCACCCTCACCTCATTGGGACCATTTCCAAGTCTCCCAGACAAACCAGTTGCCATCTCCTCGGTGTGGGGGTGAAGAGAATGAGCCCTAGAGCCAGACCATGTGGGTTTAAGTCCCAGCTCTGCCACTTACCATGAGTTCACCTTGGGCAAGCAGCATCCTCATTTATAAAATGGGGATAATAAAAGATTTTATATCATAAGGATATTCTGATGAGTGAGTTAGTAGAAATTAAAGCACTTAGAATAATACCTGGTTCATAAGTGCTACATAAATATTTTCTGTTGTTATTGTAAGTATTTGATATATACAGCATAATTGGTTATATATCTGCTTCCCCTACTCAGACTACAGAACCAGAATGGAGTCCTATTTTTCTGTTTTCTTAGCGCTTAACTCTATGTTGGGAACATATTAGGTGCTCAGTAAACACTCGTTAGATAAATGGTTGGGGAATAGTCTATGTGGTCACATCTATGACATCATTCATATTATTTTGCCCCAGTAAATTTTATAGGACAAGCAGCCTGTCGGTTGTACCTTTGTGGCCTTCAAGAGTTGTCTTGTGGTTTTAAAAATGCCAGAGGTCTCATTTTTATTTAAATAACAAAAGAAAGTTGTCCTGGAACTTTAAACAGTAGAACTACAATGTGAAAGCAAGTGAAACTCAATTGGTAATAAATCTTTCCCCTTGGAATTGTGGTCCCAGTCACACTGTTCTTGACATGGTCTCAAGGACAGAGTTGGGGCTGGGTTCTATTTGAAGAGTAATTTAAAAAAAAGAAAAAGAACCCCACCCAAAGTTGTTGGGGTCATACGGCGAGATTGAGTACAAAGGATACAGACAGGTGAATGCAGCCCCCAGAAGGAGACAGGCAAGCTTAGGAGATGCACCATGAGGGGAGGCAGAATGGAGTCGTAGCTGTGATGTCCTAGAATAAGTGGGTTTTAAACTTTTCACCTTGTTGCTGTGTGCAGTATCCTGAGACTGACCCCCAGGAGATCGTCCATCTGCCAGTTTGGGTTTAGAGTGAGAGTAGCATGTTGGGAAATTGCTACTTCAGTATTATATTCTTAATTTCCTATTTCCGATTATGTTCTTAAATGCAACAAAATACAATCCCCTCTGAGGGATTATAGAGCTAAAATTCAACCACATTATCTCCTATTGATAGTCATTGGTAAAGATAATAATCTAACAAATGATCACGTTGGATAATATTTAGATATTAGTCAAGACAATCATATAAAGATATGTGTTTATGAATACAGTATGCATGTATGTGGTGGTCATATTACTTTTTAAACAATGTAAGTCAGGGATGGATAATCAGGAATATGAACATACTCCCTTCACCTATTAACAGACCAATAGTTATACAGTAGGATCCTTTGGATGGGGGGAGCAAGGGGTATGGTAAATTGTCTGCCAGCAATTCCTCCCCTCCATGAATGTGCATGTTGGGTCTTCCTTCCACAAGTGGAGTCTGTTTCTCCTCCCCTTGAACCTGGCTGGTCCTGTGACTTGCTTTGGCCAACATAATTTTGCTCGTAAGAGACCTGACAGCTTCCACTTTACCTTCTTAGAGTCTGGAGCCACCATGTAACAAAGTCTGACTACCTTGCTCAAGAGGGGACCCAGCCAACCCCCTGCACCAGCCTCTCCAGCCAAGGTGCCAGACATGGGAGTGTGAAGCTGTTTGGATCTTCCAGTCCCAATCATGATCCCCCACGTAACACCACTCAGAAAAGAGAGGGGTGTCTCTCATAAACTCTGTCCAACTTGCACCATCATGAGCAACTGGTTGTTGTTTTGAGCCACTAGGACTTGGAATGCATACCTAAAACAAGGACAGTACTGATCTACATCCAAGTAGGAAATCGCTTCCTGTGTGTTCTCCTCTTTGGATTGGGGACAGGCTGGGGAAAATCTTGAGGGCCTCTCTCTCCCCATTGCTCATGACAGTCACTGCCGGCTGATCACAGCTCTTTTTCCCATTCAGCCCGATGCTTCCTTAAACCTCACCGCAGAGCTCTAGACAACCACTGCTAAGCCACTGCAGTAGGTGCTTGCCATCCTAGGATTAGCCATCATGTTTCCAGGGTATCTGTCAATGAAAGGAAAAGGGGGATGGTATACCCCAGTAATCCATTAGCACCCCCTAGAATCATGCAATGCAAAAGATGGTACAACATCAGAGATCATCTCACCCAGAGGTCTGAATGCTGGCTGCAGATTAAAATTAATTAAAATTGCTTTAAAAATTGGGCTGATGTCTAAGCTTCACTCCCAGAGATCCAGATTCAACTGGGCCTCAGTATTTTGAATTCTGCATATACAGGTGTTGGGGCCCGAAGATATGGATCACAGCTGCCTGAGCTCTGCTGGGGAGACCAGTTCCGTTGAGAAATTATGTTGAGGGTTCTCAGGATCTTAGGGGCACACTGTGCAAACACTCTAGGCATCAAAAGGGAGAATGGGTTTCTTAAGGGGAAATGAAGATTCAGGTGAGGGACAAAAGAAGACAGGCACCCAGGAGAGCCAGCTCCCATGTCAGGAGGTAGACAGCCTTTCCTTCCTGCCAGGGAAAGCCGGCAGCTGCTCTGCAAGGGCAGGTTTTGAAATATGGCTCCAGATGTGAGTGGAAGGTATGCTCCACGTTTTGAGGTTTTTTCCTGTGGAGAATTTCTTAAACCTCAGACCTGACTGTCAAAGAGAACTGAGATGAAGTACAAAGCACACAAGAGATGTGTTTGACACAACAGGGTCAGCGAAGTTCAAGGCGCCTTCTCTCTCGGCAAGTTTGGCAGGAATGCTAAAACACAGCCAGGGGACTGGAAACCTTATGACAGTAAAATTTTAAGGCTTCAATTTTTGGTAAAATATGACTTGCTGTCAGGTATATGAGTTGGTAGCTTTGATGCAAATATATAATAAATCTCACCTCTTTACTGAAATCCGAAGAGATTTTCTGCGTATAAATAAAACCATGAGTGTGATAAAATTGCTTTTGATCATCTCACATAAAAGGTGTTAGGAATTTTCAAACTGTTACCGTAATTAAAGTACCGTGGTGTGAAAAAAAAAATACTACTTGAATATCTCTCCTCCCGCCCCTTTTTAAAAGGCACTTCTGTAGAAAAACCCACGCACCCACATTGGTATTGTTTTGACCTTAACTTAGTCATTTAAAGAAAAGTTACAGCTTTTAGTGACAGTGGGAAAATTGTCTTGCAGTTGAAAACACTATAAACCATGGATGACATTGGAATTTGCAAAAATGAACCAAATTTCTCCTCACGGCCTCAACAGAAATGGATGACTTATAAAGAGCTCATTCTTGCTGCTAAAGGAATTGCCTAGGGACCTTCGTTCCTTCTTTTCCGGGTTTTGATCTCCTGTCTGTAGGGTCATGGTGGGAAATAATCTTTGTCTGACTTGTTCTTTCTATAGGTCTTTCTAAAATTATCTTTTGTATTTTCTATTTATACTAATCACAGTTTTTATTCCAAACTCACAGGCTAACAACGGTAGAGGTACTCGAGCGAATGCTCCCATCTCCTTGCACACACGCTGGAGTATCACGATGGCTGCCACATTGGTCTCTGCGCTCCATCCCACCTTCTCCCGTTCATCCCGTGCTGTCTCAGGATTTAACAGTCAGTTGCTCAAATCTGCATATGCAACTGCTCCCCTCAAAATCATTAAGGGACTCCCTTTTTCTTGCTGAATAAAGCTCTAACCCTTAGCCTGACCTTCAAGACCCTCTACAAACAGGTTTAACTTTATCTGTTGCACTTACCTAACTTGAAACCTTGGATTCAGTCTTACCGCTATATTCCCCCTGTTCGCATGTCTGGCACTTTGGCTTTCATCTTGCTAAAAATGTCCTCTTTCTTGTAGGACAATTCCTAAAAGGTCCAGCTTACTTCTACTTCCTCTGGGAAATTTTCTCCAATTATTAATATTTCATCTGACTCTACTGAGATTTAGTGGGAATTATTTGATACTTAGCATATACTGAATTATATCTGTATTTCTATTTTATGTGTATACTTTATTTTTCTTTCTATATGGTATGATTTCATTCATTTACTGAGCAAATATTTATTGTGGACTAACCACACTGAGCCTTTGGGCTCCATGCAGGAACATTGCAGTGAATGAGATAGAAATGGTCCCTGCCCTGCCATAACCATTCAGTGTGACAAGTGTATTTAGGGGACAGTACTGGGTGCTGTGGGAGAACATAAGAGGGCCACTTAACTGTGCTCAGAGGGCCAGAGAGCCCTCCTAGAAAAAGCAATTCCCTAAGTGAGATTTAAATAATGGGTATGAATTAGCTAAACAAAGATGCTGGGGAAGACTATTTCTGGGAGAAGGAGCAGCATGTGTAGGTCATGGAGCGCTGAAAGAAGTCAAAGATCAGGATGGCTGGGGAATAGAGGAGGTGGGAAGAAGTGGTAAGAACATTGGAGGGAAGCAGAGGCTTAACTCTGAGCCTTGTGTTCATTCTGTCAATGGATGCTTTTAATGCACTGTATTCTTTGGGATAGCTTCCCCTGTAAGAAACAAGACCAGCAACCCTGGAATCACCTATCTCTGGGTTTCATACCAGAGATAGGTGATTCATATATGAAATCCAGAGATAGGTTTTCCAGGGTTGATTAATGTCAGGGCTTTGGGTCAACTTCTCCAGCATTTCTTTGGTTTTTTCTCCATCATTACAGTTGGCTTCCACAGCTTCAAACATCATATGCTCACTTGGCAGGAAGGTAGAGAGGGTGGAAGGGGGTGAGTGTCTCTTCCCTACACCTCTTTTTTTTTTTATCGTGTGAGAGAATCTTTCTCAGACTCTTTTCTGCAGTCTTCATTCTGCATATCATTGGTAAGAACTCAGTCATAGGCCTACTTTTTAAATCAAACACTGGCAAAGGGGAATCAGAGTTCCATGATTAGCTGAAAACAAACATGATTCATCTTCTGAAACTGTAGAATAGCCCTATCTTCCCTAAAGGCATCATCACCCCATACTTGAACAATTGGTTTTTAAGCAAAGAAGAAAGAAGAGATTACTGCTGGGAAGACAACCACAAGGTATCTCCTGAATAGATTGACTCAAACCCCCATACCAAAGGCTTAGCAGAGGGAAAAGATGTTCATTTCCAGGCATAAAAACTATTTGCTTTAATTTCTACTATCGTATATAAGATGTCTGGCTTTCAACAAAAAATTATGAAACGTACAAAAAAGCAAAAAAAAAAAATACATGGTCAAGAGACAAAGCAATCAATAGAATCAGACTCAGATATGACACAGATGTTAGACTGATCAGAGAATTTGAAATAACTGTGGTTTATATGGTTTAAAGGCTCTAATGGAAAAGATGGACAATGTTCAATAACAGATGGATTATTAGCATAGAAAGATGAAATGATAAGAAAAAATCAAGTAGAAATGCTAGAAATGAAAGACAGTTATAGAGATGAAGAAAGTTTTCAATAGGCTCATTAGTAGACTTGATACAGCCAAGGAAAGGATCAGTGAACATGAAGACAGATCAGTAGAAATCACCCAAACTGAAGCACAAGAAGAAAAAAGAGTAATGAAAAGAAAGAAAAATAGAACAGAGCATGCAAAATCTGTGGGACAATATCAAACAGTCTAATATACATGTAAATTACCATCCCAGTAGGAGAAGAGAGAGAAAAGGGCAGAAGAAATATGCAAAGTAATAAGGGTTGAGAATTTTCCAAAGTTAATTCCAAACACTATACTATGAATCTAAGAAGCTTGGAGAACACCAAGTAGAATAAATACAGAAACAAAACAAAAAATAACCAAGGCATATTATATTTAAACTGTTGAAAGCCAAGGGTAAAGAGAAAAGCTTGAAGACAGTGGGGAAAAGAAATGACATTATATAGAGAGAAACAAAAATAAAAATTACAATAGACTTCTTGTCAGAAGCTATGTAATCCAGAAGATGATGAAGTAACATCTTTAAAGTGGTGAGGGGAAAAACCTTGTCAAACCAGAATTTTATAGCCCGTGAAAATAATTTTCAGAATTGAAGGAAAAAATAAAGTTTTTTTCAGACAAACAAAAGTATCATTGACCACAAGTAAAAAATGGTATCTCACTATCGTTTAATCCACTACTAGTGAGCAGTGAGGCTGTCTTTTTTTTTTTTTTTTTAGGGACAGGATCTCACTCTGTCACCCAGGCTGGAGTGTAGTCATGTGATCTTAGCTCACTATACCTCAAACTTCTGAGCCCAAGAAATCCTCTTGCCTCAGCCTCCCAAGTATAATAGCTAGGACTATAGGTATTAGCCATCATGCCCAGCTAATTTTTAAATTTTTTTGTAGAGATGGTGGGGGGTGGTCTCACTATGTTGCCTAGGCTGGTCTTGAACTCCTGGCCTCAAGTGATCCTCCCACCTGGACCTCCCAAAATGCTGGGATTATAGGCATAAGCCACCATGCCTGGCCTATCCATTTTTGTGTGTGTTTAACACCAACTTGTATTTTGTCTTCTATGAATTCCCAATTCATATCTTTCACCCATTTTTCTACTGGGCTATTTGTCTTTTTCTTGAAGAAGTTCCTTATATATTTTGAATACCAATCTTTTGTTTACATATGCAGAAAATATTTTTTCCTAATATGTTACTTTTCTCTTAGTGTATCTGTGGTAACTTCAGCTGACAGAATTTTACAATTTGATAAATTGAAATTTTACCATGTTTTCCTCTAGAGTTTTTGCATAGGCTTTCCCTATTTCACATTCTCTAATATTTTCTTTAATGTCTTATAGTTTTGCATTTTGTTTAGGTTTTTAATCATTCTGGAACTTATATTTTT
>CAUYSK010087902.1:0-17755 GCA_963575035.1 Avahi laniger | reverse complement strand
GGCCCCAGCCCGCGCTGCCGGCCCCGCCCCCTCAGGGTCGCCTGTCCCCGCCCCCTCCCCAGGGCCGCCCCCCCGCCCCCGCCCCGCCCCGGGGCCGCGGCTAAAACCCGGAGCCGCCGCGGCGCCCAGGGGACTGGAGGGGCGCACTGAGCATGTGCAGAGCGGCTCAGCGGCTGCTGCCTCGGCCCGAGGCTAGGGCCCGGTGCTGATGCGAACGGCCGGCTCGGCCTCAGCCCCATCGTGGTCGGCCCCAGGCCCGGACGACGGTGACGCAGCCGTAGCCTCCCCGTGGTCCGAGGAGCCGGTGCGCACCTCCCGGCGGCCGCGGCGACCCCGGGGCCCACGATGATGGCGGAGCAGGTGAAATGCGCCTCGGCGGGGGGCGGCTCCGGAGCGGGCTCCGGGCCGGTGGTGAACGCGGAGCTGGAGGTGAAGAAGCTGCAGGAGTTGGTGCGCAAGCTGGAGAAGCAGAACGAGCAGCTGCGGAGCCGAGCGGCCAGCGCGGCCGCCGCCCCGCACCTGCTGCTGCTGCCGCCGCCGCCGCCCGCTGCGCCGCCCCCCGCCGGGGCCTGCAGCCCGTTGGGTCCGCGGAGCCCCCCGGCCGCCTCCACCGCCTCGGGGGCACTGGGGCTCGGGCTGGCGCTGGGCTCCGCGGGCGGGGGCGGCGGCAGCGGCGGCTCCAGCCCCGCGTTCCCGGGAACCTTCTGCCTGCCCAGCCCTGCGCCCTCTCTGCTCTGCAGCCTGGCGCAGCCCCCCGAGGCGCCCTTCGTCTACTTCAAGCCGGCCGCGGGCTTCTTCAGCGCGGGCAGCAGCGGGCCGGAGCCGGGGGGCGCGGGGACGCCGCCGGGGGGAGCCGCCACGCCACCGTCGCCGCCCCCCACGCTGCTGGACGAGGTGGAGCCGCTGGACCTGGAGAGCGTGGCCGCCTGGCGGGACGAGGACGACTACACCTGGTACTGCCGGGCTCCGCTCCCTGCCCAAGACCCTGGTCTCAGGGCCCCGGGAAGCTGGGGCGTGGGGCGGAAGGGGGCGCCCCGCGGCCCTCTAGCAAGTGTCGAGTCAGGTGATGAGCCGAGGCTTTTCACGAAGGCTGAAACCTGTTTTCTAATTGCTCCCAGTGGACATGAATTGGTTCCCTCCGTCTGCCTTGTGTTCTGCTGTTTGATGACTGTTGGGTCCCAAGCTCCTCGTTAGCCTTAACTGCACAATCCGTGTCATCATGTCTTGTTGCTGAATTCTGCCCTTTTTCCCAGTCTTTTAGGGGGAGTGAGGGGGATGGGTAGGTTGGCCTCTGTCTGCCGCTGTTGCTGTTTCTTCCTTCCAAAGAAGGGGGACGGGATTTGGGTGCTGTCCCTGCTCGGGTGGCATCTGAAGCCGCCTGGCGATGGATATCTCCTTAGAGATTCGTTCTTGCAGTTTGAGTTCTACAGTCGTGTGCCCCCTCGCCGCATTTTCATTGATATTTTCTTTTCGGAGACCGACTCGCTTTTTAAAATGCGATGACCTCACTGGCACAAGTAATGGTGTCAACAATGAGGGTTTTTCGCAGAGTGGCGTGAACAGGTTGAAGGCACTTTTTTTTTTTCAGCCTAATAACCAAGGAACTTTCTTTAGTTTTTAAAATTAAACTGCAGATTGAAGAAAAATGAGATTAGAGAAACCTTATTTTTTTAGAAGCTTTTTAGGTTGGTTATCAGAAACCTTGAGACTGACAGCATTTATTCAGTTGCAATCTGGTTAGCTCTGTCTTCTTTTTTTGAATGAATAACTTTGGGGGTAGTCATCTAATTCCTTTATTATGTAATTTTCCTACTGCACACTCATGGAGTAATAGTCATTTCATGACCGACTTCTGGTTAGTTCCTAAGTTTTCCGGGTCACTAGATATAGTGGGATATGGTCAGATAAGTAGAAGCTTCAGAGAACGCGGAGGTTGGGCTTCGTGCCAGGAAAATGAACAGCATTCATCTCTACATAGCAGTGGCATGAAGAATAGTTGTAGATCTCCGTTTATCTTAGGTCTTTTTGTTTAGGACCCTTCTTATTTTGCCAAGCTGGGTTTTCCTGACTTTGTGTTCCTGTTGCGTAACTGCACAGAAGGGCATGGGAGATGGAGGACATTACTGGTTTCCTATTAGGAGCTACTGTTTTCCTTTTTCCTTACACTTTTATGTGAGAACTTTAACTGTTTAGTACATTAACTAATTGGTTTGATTCAAGAGTCAAAATAATAATAAACCTTTCAGAGGAGTATTCATCCTCCTCCTCTGTACCTTTTGGCAGCTGTTCAGGTAGCTCAAGTTGTAAAAATCAAACAACTCACCACTTTAAGCCATTCTTTGGAAGCTACACCTTTATCTCTGTAAAACCCAGGCTGTATTGTAATCTCAGTTTCGACCTGAATATGGGACTGGAAAATGCTCTGGTGACGGTTCTTAGGTTTTGACTAATAACCCTTATGCCACTTTCAAATTATTTCAGATGGACTTAGTCCCTTTTTGGCCTTTTCTGATTGATATGTATGTAAACAGTGGAAGGAAACTTGTTTGTATTTTGATGGGACAATATATGGTATAAATCCCATGCTTTAAAAAATTAATGTGTTCTGATTTACTATTTTGTGTGTTAGATTAGTAATCTAATATAACTGTTCTTCTTCTGAATGGATTTATACCATATTTAGTTACTATCCAACTATTGCTAGTATATCAATATTTAGGCTTTCCTTTTATAGTTTATATTTAGTCCAAATAGCACTGAAATAACTAACTTTAACAAAAATCACCTACGTAGTGGGATTACCATATTAGCCCTTCAGATGATTTGAAGCAAATCAAAATTGATGCATGTTCTATTCATTTCAATCATCAGGTAGATAGGTGAATATATCAAATCAATGCCTTGATGCTTTACAAATGTTTCTATAGACAAATGGCACACTATTTAGAGTATCTTCCTCAAAACAAACCTAGAATTAGAATCTCAAGTGGAAAAAACGAGGGATCATTAATCTTACTGGGATGGACTTAAAAATGTTAAGGTCCCATGATGTACAGAAAATTTATCATTACATTTTATACATTAGTTTTGAATTGCTAAACTTTGGCACATTGATGAAAAATAAACAGGGTTTTTAAATTTAACCCACATGCTAATGCTTGCAAAGCACTCTGAAGTTCCTTTATCCCTGCAAACTATAGTGTCCCTGTCATGTGGCCTTACAAATAGAGTGCTTTTCATTTGTATTCCCTGATGTTTGCAGGATGGCAACTTATTTTTATTTTCTGTGTTTATTAAGAAACAACTGGAGTGGATATATAGTACCTGATCATTTTAAAAATATTAAAAACTAGAAGTTTTACATTTTCATTAAAAAAAAGTTGGTATAAAGTCACAAAAGTCCTCTCTTGTCCCCAGTCCATTACCATGACTCTGAATTAACCCCTTAACACTTTGTATATCCTTCAATATAAAGAACATAATTGTACAAATCATTATACAAATCTATATACATCAGTTTTTTAAATACCTTTCTTTGAACACATCTTGGACATCTTTGTCTATGCATGTAGCTCCACCTCTCCCTGTGACAATTGCAACATTGTTAAAATAACAATATTAGGAACCAAGTTACTGTTAACTGTATCACCTACAAATTTTTATGCATTTTTGATTTCATCCTAATAGTTTAAACAAAATTGATACTTGATCATTTAGAATAGTACTTTCTGCTAAAATGTCATATCTTCAGACAAGGTTTACAAGTGTAAATTAATCATTGAGTATTTTAGAAGTTCTTTCATGTAAGTATACCTTTTCTAGTGAAATCTTAGACCAGTGGTCCCCAACTTTTTTGGCACCAGGGACCGTTTTCATGGGAGACAATTTTTCCACGGACCAGGGCAGGGGGGGATGGTTTTGGGATGATTCAAGCACATTGCATTTATTGTGTACTTTGTTATTATTACATTGTAATACATATAATGAAATAATTACACAACTCATCATAGGTTGGAAACCTCTGCCTTAGATTATAATTAATCCCCTTTTATTAACAGCTTGGACAAAATTTGGATCAAGAATCATGTGTCCAAGGAAAATCGTGAATAATAGAAGTAATATTTGTTTGATGATAAGTCATTAGTGAGTGATCAGTCAGGTCCCTTAGGTCCTTTTGTCTTTCTGAACAATTATTTAACCTATAAGTAGTATCTTCCTTTGTAAAAAATCAAACAAAAAAAAACTTTAATGTAAAAGAATGTGTTCTGCTTTTCATTCTGATGAAAAGCCTTGAAACAAAGCAATTTTCTTATTTCTTCAAATATTTATCTTAATTGAATTTAAAGTGAATTTAAATTGCATTTAAAGTTGCCTGCTACAATTAAATGTCTCAGAAAATGAAAGTTGATGGCAGTTTGAGAACCTTAATTCTTAAGTCCAGTTATTATGGACCTATGGTAAAACTTCACACCCTGCTATACTGATTCCTTAGTTATCTTAAATAATTTGATAGCCTTATCTCTCTAGAAGACCATAAGCTAGAAAGTAAAAAGGGAAAGTCTGAGCAGAAGCAAATAAAAAGCTCAATAGCACTAAAATCTTGGTGCATGCATGGGACACGGTAAGACTAGATGATTCCAGTCTTTGTGGAAGACGATGCATATTTCTGTCCTGGTGTCCACAGGCTGAGAAGCTCCAGAGTAGGAGCAGAGGAAGTCAGATTGGTATGAAGTGGCCAGGTGAGCCATTAACTACATACTAGACTTTCTTACAACCCTTATTTGAATGTTGAGGGATAGAAACTCTGAGGTGAAATGATTTACACAAGATCTTCCATGTAGTTACTGAAAGAGCTCAGACCAAAATTCAGGTTCTTTGTACAGATTCAGATGTGTTTACACCATTGATATTTTTTTTCTCAAAACTAGATTATGACCCATTAGTGGATTATAAAGTCAATTTCATGGATTGACCTGCATTTTTTTTTGATGAAGTGTAGGAGAATAGAAAATCAGTTTATCACATCTTACAAGACAATGCTTGTCTTGATTAAACTTGTTTCACTTTTACACATGTGAAATATTAAATGTATTTGTGCATTATGGTCAAAGTTAGAAAAATTCCTGTTTATACTGTTTGAAAGTAAAATGGACTTGGAGAAAACAGATGGAAAAGCCCTGCTATCTCAAGATAGTGAAGTACTCTAGGGTAAGTCAGGTATTGTATACTTCAACTAGGAAGACAGTTCTGTGTAAGAAAATGCCAAGATAAAAACGTACCAGCCAGTGTACAACACAGCCATATAAGGAGGGTTTATTTTAGTACATTGACTATTAGAATATTGAGACTATGTAAAGATGTGGCAAGGATTTTAAATTTGCTCAACTGGGAAAGACAATAGAAAAGTTGTTAATTATACAAGGAAAATGGTGATATGAACAAATTAAGGAAAATGTAATGAATGAGATTGTCATCTTTCACGTGTAATACCAGGATCCCAGACATCTGGCTAAAATCATTGCCAGTTTTTCATCAAAGCTGTTGAACACCTTGCACTATACATATGGCACAGCTAAATTAGACCAACTAAACCATTTTTTGCATAATTGATTTTCAGTGAAGAGACCAGAGGGTGCTTCACTTTCTGACAGTGCTAATTGAAAATACACAATGTTTTCTAAGAGCAAATGGAGTTGACTGAAGTATATGAAGATGTGTGTTTTAAATGAGTAACTTTGAAACACTGAAGTGAAATGCCCAAGTTGAAGTTTAGCTCTAACTGGGTTGGGTGAGTTGGGGCAGGGAGTGGAGGGAAAGTTTGCTATAGGACAGTTCAGTAACTAAAATTTGGACTCCAGGTATTAATAGCTTGGTGATGCTGAGTTTTGCAGTGGCTGTCCAGTTTGAGCCTAGCAGATGCCAGTGGATCCAACACTGTTTAAGAGAACTAAAGATTGGTTGGTTGTGCTTATCAGTCCTAGTGTTTTAGCTTTCTTTAAAATAAAACCTGTGGTGATTGAAGATTCCTAAAATTATTTGTCTGAAAATTACACATAATACTTGTCAATGACAGGTCTACAAATATATATATACATATGTTGTATATATTTTGCTGTACTATTTTTGTATTATCTGCAAAAGGATGACTTTAGAAACAAATGTTTTCTGGAGAATAACTGAGATTATTCTTTTTTTTTCATGACAGTTGTAATACTTCATTCGTAACATTCAGGATTATTATGGTGGGCTTTGTAGTTTTGACCTCCCAGTGTTATCACATGTATTATTAAGTCAGGGGATCCAGAATGTGACCTGTTTAGAAAAGAAGGAATTCTGCAATAGGGATAATAATTTCCAGGTATGTGCATTTGCAAGCTATTTAAGTTAGTGTGATGTTTCAAATAGTAGTTTTCCTAATATTTGAATTCCAAAGTTTTAGATTAAGTCTTTTCAGATATTCTTGCCACACTCCAATACACCCATTAATAAAACTATTGAAACTGAAAGAGTAGTTTGTAAGTCCCTGGGAAGTGTGTTGCACTAATGACGGCAAACTGGGATATTGTAATTGTTACTTGCCTTGTAATGACAATGAATAAGGTGATTTTTATGACTCTTTAGAAGTTTAGAACTATTTAGGAGAAATACAGATTTTTTTACCCTAATAATTTTGGAAATATGTTGCATTCAAGGAGTTTGTAGCTACATGATCTCTGTAACTATCTACCTTTTTATTTAATTCTAGTTCTAGGCCAAGTCATAGAAATACTAGGCTCAAAGCTATCCTGGACACATTGTTTGGAAAGTGACTCTGAAAATGATCACTTTTGTTTTAATGTGATACATTTGCATTGTTTTATCAAAATAATACAATAAACAGTATGTAAGTAGTTCAAAAAACTTCCCTCTAGCAAGGTTTATTGCAGAAAGCAGTCCTTTACTCCTTCCTACTACTGAGTTCTTTACATAGGCATCACTTTCTACTCTTGGTAGTTGTTTCTTTTGCTCTTTATTTCTAAAGTCTTTATACTTTTATGATCTGAGACATCTGTGGACTTGTTATGGAAGATGAAGACTTAACTCTCTTCCCCACAACCCTGACCACCAGTCTCTCTTCCCTTCTCATATGGTTTTTATAGTTTTTCTTGTATATTTAATTTTTTCATTATGATTATAACTTATTAGCTGAGCCATGTTAATTGTATGTTACATTTATTTTTTTCTAATCCCTTTATTCCTCCAAGAGTTAATAATGGCCTCCCTTCTGTCCTCTTTCACTTTCTTTAATTCCTTATCACAAATTATTTCCCCAGACACCTTAATGGAGTCAAAAAATTCCTCAGTAAGGTCACACACATTTAGTAATCTCTTAAGTCTGTTTTTAAAAATTTATTTTGTAGTGCTATCCCTTCTAAAACTCCTAATTCTGTTGCTCCAAGCTTTACTCTTTGCTCCTTAGGCTGAATTCACAGTGCTATTGCCATGGGAATTCCTTTAGTTTCTTGGCTATGTTAGATCCCATATTTCTTAAATCCTTTGTCTTCATGTTTCACTTATTCTCTTAGGTGTAGGGCACAGCCTCCCATAGCTTTCTGAGAAAAGGGATATGCATGAAAGGTATACTTTGAGATTCCCCATATTCGAAAATGTCTTTGTTCTACCCTCACATAAAATTCATACTTGGGCTGGGTATAACAGTCTAAGTTAACCTTTCCCTTATGTTTGAAGGCATCTTTCATTTTGTTCCAGCTTCTATTGTGTTCTGGCTATTGAGTGCTCTACCTATAATTTGGTTATCTAATCCTTTGTCAATTTTTCTTTAGCTTTCTTTATCTCTAGTATTCTAAAATACATGTTGTGTCTTAGTGTGATTCTTCTTATGTATTTGGTTTGGTGGATACTGGTGGGCACTTTCATTCAGGAATCTCATGGCCTGTGTTCATCTCTGGGAAATTTTCTTACTTTTTAAAAAAAATCTTTGTCTCCACTTTTTTTTTTTTAACCACCTGTAACAGTCAGATGTAGATCAGTCCACCTAGGGCAACCATTTAATTTTCTTATCCGTCTTCTCACATTGCTAATCTATGTTTTTGTTTTGCCTCTGGGAGACTTCTTCAACTTGATGTTACAAACTCATTTATTGACTCTTATTTTTCCTTCGATTGTTTAATTTTCCAAGAATGAAGAAACTTTCTTTTTCAATAATACTTTTTTTTTTTTTTTTGGTGAACGCAGCGTTTTCTCTTAGATGATATCAGTTATAGTTGCCTTGGAGTTTTCATCTGTTCCCTACATTGTTTTTCTCCTTGGTTTTTCTTTTTTTCCCCTCTACTTTTAGTCTCAGCCTTTTATGTAAAGGAATATTTGAATATTTGGTGTCATTGGATGTCTGTTCACACTTAGAGGAGGTACTGAAACTGATCTAAAGCTTTTCATGGGTGAAGTTATTTTGACTAGTACAGTTTACTAGTGATTGGGTGGGCAGACAGTCCAAGTTTAAATATCTCATCTCTAGTCTTCTTTTGGGTGCATCTGTTTCTCTAGACATAAATCTTCTATGCTTGTGGGAGATATAAGCAAGGCATTCACTTCTAGGAATGTAAAGAGAACAATGAGACCAGAGTTCCATCCGGTCAGCATGTGGACCTTGGTTTAGTCTCTGGTTCACTGAGGTACCTCATTCCTCCTTCAGTTAAGTTTGGTGTGCCTGAAGTCAGGGCTTCTCCGGGTCAGCCTATCAAATAGTGAGTCTCTGGTCTTAGGTTGTGATGGAGAAGGGGTAGTGGGACTGGCCGTATGGGTTAGAGGAGAGGATCTGAGATTCCAGTTGTCCATCATGTGGACTTTGAACTGAATTCCCTGCTTTTCAGTATTGTGATCATGCGTACATTCTATGAAGTTCAGGGTCAGGGTGAGCCAGTTAGAGCCAGTTAGTGCCAGTTAGTGGACGTGAATGATGGGGTATGAAAGAAAGCCATGAGTGAACATAGCAGAGTAGGTCACTTAGGAACCGAATGTGCCTGTGGAAGTGAGGACTGCTTCCGAGTATGCTGTGAGACCGTGTGGTCACGTGAAAGACCTGTATCACATAGGCCCTAAGAGATTAAGGGCATCGTCCTGTGGCGTTCCCCTAAAAACAAAAAATAAAGACTCTATCAAAAAAAGTTGGAGTATCTGAAATCCAGAGGCAAGCTGGTTGGTGGAAGCTTCCTAACAACAGAAGAGGTGGTCGGTTGTCCCATAGGGTGCCTGCGGTAGTGGGCAGACGGTGCTTCAGATAGTAGCCGAGAGGTATTTGAGAGCAAGCAAAGGGTCAGAGACATGAATTTGTGTGTGTAGTAAACAAAGAGGAAAATTTGTTAACTCAAAGTCTAGAGATAAGGAAATTCTGCAGTTGACTAATTAGTGGCCCATTCATGTCAGGGCTGTGGCACCAGCTTCTCTTCCCATACAAGGTAGATGACAGGTCTGAGTCCCTCATCTTAACACTGAGGGACAGGAAGCAGTTGGTCTCTGTCTTGTGACCTTTTTTAAGAGCTCTATCGAATTGAAATTGACATATAAGCTACACATTCTTAAAATGTACAATTTGATAGTCCTTGACATATGCATATACCTGTGAACTCATGATCACGATCGTGATGGTGAACAATTTTCAGCACTTCAGGTTTCCTTGTGGCTCTCTGTGTTCTTTCTCTCCTCATCTTGCCTGTCTCCAACCCAGCAACCACTGATCTGTTTCCTGTCACTGTAGATTAGTTTGCATTTTCTATAGTGTTATATCAGTGAAATCACATAGTATGTACTCTTTTTCATTTGTTTGTTTTCATCTGGCTTCTTTTAAGCCAGATAATTATTTTGAAATTCATCTGTATTGTTAACACGAGTCAATAGTTCATTCACTTTTATGGTGGGAACTGTTAGATTGTGTGAATACAACTATCATTTGTTTATCCACTCATCTTTTGATGGACATTTGGATTGTTTTCAATTTTTTTAGATATTACAAATAAAGCTGGTATGAATATTTATGTGTAAGTCTTTGTGTGGACACATGCTTTTTTCTCTTGGGTAAATACTTGATGACTTGAGTGGCTAGAACAGAGAGTAGGTGTATGTTCTTAAGAAGCTGCCAAACTCTTTTTCTGAAGTGATTATACCATCGTACATTTCCATCAGCTCTGTATGGAACTTGCAGTTGTACTACATGCTCATCAGTGCTTGCTATGGTTAATCTTTTTAATTTTAGCCATTTTAATAGCTATGTGGTAGTATGTCATTATGGTTTTAGTTAGCTTTTCCCTAATGACTAATGAACATCTTTTCAAATACCTGTTTGCCATCAATAATTGGTGAAATTTTTATTCAAATCTTTTGCCCATTTTTTAAAATTGGATTGATTATTGAGTTTGCAGAATTTCTTACATATAGTCTGCATAAAAATTCTTAGATACACGATTTGCAAATATTTTCCTCGCATTCTGTGGTTTGTCACTCATTCTCTTAGCAATGCCTTTGAAAAGAGTAAAGTTTTTACTTTCGATAAAGTCCAAGTGATAATTTGTTTTCCTTATGAATCATGCTTTCAGTCTTAGAAATTATGTCTAAGAAATATTTGCCAACCCAAGGGGAAAGACTTACCTATGATTTCTTACAAAAGTTTTACAGTTTCAAGTTATACATTTTTGTCTGTATTCTATTTTGAGTTAATTTTGGGTGTTGTGTGAATTATGGATCAAAGTTCACTTTTATGCATGTGGATATCCATTTTGTTCCAGCACTATTTGTTCAAAAGACTATCCTTTCTTTATTAAATTGTCTTTGTGCTTTGTTAAAAATCAGTTTTCCATATATGTGTGGTTCTATTTCTGGACTATATTTTTTTCCATTGATCTATTTATTTTTATGCCATGCTAAGCTGTCTTTATTACTGTAGCTTTGTCGTGAGTCTCAATCAATTGTAGCTCTCCAACTTTGTTTTTTAAATAGTCATTTGGCTATTCTAGGATCTTTGCATTTCCATATAAATTTTAGAAACAGCTTTTACATTTCTACAGAAATGCCTGCTGCAATTTCGATTGGGATTTTGCTAATTATACACATCAATTAAAGGAGAATTGACAACAATATTTAGTTTTCTGATCTCTAAACATGATATCTCCCTCCATTTATTTGTCTTCTTTAATTTCTCTGTCTTGTAGTATTCAGTGTTCAGGTCCTGCACATTTTTTGTCAAATTTATTCTTAGGAATCTTATGGTTTTTTTAAATGCTATTATAACTGGAAAGTGAAATTTATAAAACGCCAATTGTCTGTGGCTAATATATACAAATATGCAGTTGACTTTCCTACATCAATCTGGTATCCTACAAACTGGCTACTAAACTCACTTATTTTACTATCTTTTTTGTATATTTCTCGGATTTTTTTTTACATAGATGCTCATGTCATCTGTGAATAAAGACAGATTTACTTCTTTCTTTTCTATGTAGATGTTTTCATTTATTGCCTGATTACATTAGCCGACACCTTCAATGGGGTTGACTAGAAGTGATGAGAGCTAACATCGATATCTTTTTCCTGATATTAGCAGAGAAGTGTTCAGTCTTTCACCCTTATGTATGCTGTTTTTGTAGATGCCTCCAATCAGATTGAGAATGTTTCCTTCTGTTCCTGATTTGCTGAGAATTTTTATCAGGAGTGGATGTCAAGTACTTTTTTGTCTATTGAGATTATCATATGGTTTTTCTATTTTAGTTAATTGGTAAATTGATGTTTGAATTTTAAAACAAGCTTTCATTTCTGGTATAAACCCCACCTGGAAAAGATGAAGTATCTTTTTTATATATTGTTAGACTCAATTTGCTTGAAATAGTTAGACTTTTTACATCTGTGTTCATGAATGATATTGGTCTTAGTTTCTTGTAATGTGTGTGTCTGGTTTGGGTATCAAGGTAACACTGGCCTAATAGACTGTGTTAGGATGTATTCCCTCCTCTTCTATTTTTTGGGAAGAGTTTGTGAAGAATTGTTTTTTGCTCTTTTGTTTTTTTTGGTTTGGTAGAATTCAGTAGTGAAGTCTTCTGGGTCTGGACTTTTCTTGGTAGGTAGTTTTTTTTTGTTTTTAATTACTTTTCAGGCCTTTTACTTTTAACCCATTCGTGTGTCTATATTTAAAGTACATTTCCTTTGGGCAGTATATAATTGAGTCTTTTGTGACACCTTTAAACATGAAGAAAACTTTCCCCACGAGCCCATCATATAATTTCCCTTCATTTTTTTGTTGGCCGGAATTGTATACGTGTCTTGGGCCTACACCAGTCAGTAGGCAAAGGGGAACGGTGGAATCGCCATGACTGGCTTAGCCCGGTGCATCTCAAGGTGTGATCTCAAGACCAGTAATAAAAGCATCACCTGGAAACTTCTTAGACACTCAGATCCTTTAATCCTACCCCAAACCTACTGAATCACAAACTTAGAGGGTATGGTTTAGTAATTTCTGTTTTAACAAGCCCTTTGAGTAATTCTGATACACCAAAGGTTGAGAATAACTAGCCTGGACTAACCTTGGGGGAGTAGAGAGAGGTACTGGATACTGAACAATTTGGGGGTCATTTAGCAAGAAGGGTGGAAGGGATTATTACCTACACAGATAGGTGCTACATCGTAGGACTGAGATGGGACCTAGGAATATGAGTTTCTACATAATTAGTATACTCTTGATGGAGACAGGATTGTGCACCACATCTAGGGAAAGAATGATATACTGAAAATACTATTAAATCAGTTAAAAGAGACATATTTTAGAATCTCATCTGTAGCAGGAGTATGCAAACTGTGCCAAGGACAAATCAAGTCTATCGTATGCTTTGTATGGTATGATAGGTTTTTACATTTTTAAATGATGGGGAAAAAAATCAAAAGAATGTGGAAATTATGGGAAATTCAACTTCCAGTGTCTATAAATACAGTTTATGGGAATACAGCGATGCTTACTCATTTATATATTGTCTATGATGCTTTTGGACTAGAACAGCAGAGTTGAGTAGTTGCAGCAGACATCCTGTGGCTCGCGAAGCTTGGAATATTTGCTTGCTGGCCCTTTACAGATAAAGTTTGCCAACCCTTAATCTATAAGAATAATTTACCGAAGAATAGTATATTCCCCAACAATCGTAGATAACTAATAAATTATCTAATAGGTGGAAGTCCTATCTAGAACAGTAAAAGTGTGAAAAATGTAGTATGTTATTTCAAGAATATGTGCATTAGAATTGTAACTTTGAAGGAGTATTACTTTAGATTTGTCATTATAATAAGCTTAGTATAGCAAGGTCAATGACTAGAGCCAGAAATTGCAGGAAGGTCGTTCCCCCTTCTCTCCCCCCTATTTTTAGTTAACAGTTAAGTATTCCACAAGGTAAACCTATTTGTACAAGCCTATCATTGAGTGTATTCTAAAATTTACCCTAGCGTAGTATATCAATGAGAGAAAACCTTTATTATAACTTGCAGTGCTTCCAGGTGGTTATTTCGAATGCTACCCATTAACTGTATAATGTTTAGATGCTGAAAGTGAATTCTTCCTAAAACACATCTTTTAAAGCTGTTTGGCTTTAATGAAAAGAAACACATACCGAGGTTAGTGTAGATTTGAGACAGGAGAAATATCTGGTTATTTAAGCGTTCAGAGAATACACAAACAACTGACTTTCACTTGTTAGATTTATTTTTTAAAGTTACAAGTAAGATCTGCCATGTTTACGTCTATTAGCCCAAGTTCACATAAGAGATTCTAATGCCAAAAAGAGAGATGAAAATGTTTGACATGTAAAGAGAGATAATAAGATCTTCGGTAACAATAAGCCTCTGATCCCTGACTCTGAAACACACAGTTAAGGGGAAAATTGTTAGACCTTCTGGAAGGTCTCACCGGACTACAGAAAATGTCATATTCTACTTGGGGGTATTTGCCTGTTAAAAACGATTTTTGGTACTTTAAAGTAATCAAATCTGAGTTCTGTGTCTATAGAAGTTGTTAAATAGATGTTGTTTTCCCCCAAAGAGAGGTACTCTATACCTATATCATACCTATAATGTAGATTTCTTTTTTCAAGGTTATACATTGGCTCTTCAAAGACGTTCACCTCATCAGAGAAATCCCTGACTCCTTTGCAGTGGTGTAGACATGTCCTAGATAACCCAACTCCTGAGATGGAAGCCGCGAGACGTTCCCTGTGCTTTAGACTGGAGCAAGGTAATTGCGAACGTGTGCATTTGCATTCTCCAACTCTTGCCTCTATCAGCTCTACTGCTGTTGCTTGTTTTGGAACAGACACTTCTACTGAAGAACAGGTGCAGCTGTTACATGCGATTTGCTTCACATGTATTACTTATCAGGGCTTCTCCATATAGGGTACATTTAGTTTTGTGCTTGTTTTAAACCAGATTTTTAATTTGCTTTAGTTTGTATTGTAACATAAGAATGCCTTTTTTTTTCTATTTTTTTCCCTTTCTACTTGCAAAATACCAATAAATGGGTCAGTCTTCAGTTCTCTGGGATTGGTAACAAGGTTGCGTGGCCGAATTCTCAGGCAGAAAACTGGGGCTGCGTTGGTATCTGAGTGCTGACCTTATTGAGCTGGTTCAGTGTTGAGTTGGATGTGTAAATGGAAGTCCTAACCTTTATTAACTGAGAAATAATCTTCCTGTTATATGTAACAGTAGTTATCTTAAGGAGCCCAACAGAAGTTTAGGTCAAAAAAAAAAAAAGGACAGTTGGAAAAACAACAAAAGGAATGAGTAGTCCTCAGTTCGTTGCTATTTTGATGTAGTAGACTCCTTGAAGCTGTGATTATTTAGGCTTTCGGCTTGTCTCTTAACCTCTTAGTATCTGTTTCATTATCTAGGAATGAACACTGTTTCTATTCCATGGACCACCTGCATCCAAGTCATACTTGAGCGTGAAAGTACAGATTCCTGCCCCCTCTAGATTAAAGAATCAGAGTATCTGAGGGTAGGGCCAGGGGACTCTGCACTGATAAGTTCACTAGTGTGATTCTTATGCATACTGAAGTTTGAGAATGCTGCCCTGAAGCTCTTGGAGGGTAATGGTTATAAAATATTTGGACATGGTAAGACAAAGTATAACAGGTAACGTTTCTTGAGCTCCTAATTTTGTGACAGTACCTTAAGTTCTTGATCTCCTTCATCTTTCAGTCTAACTGTAATCTTCTGACATCGGTAGTGAGCTCACCTTTAGAAGTGAGAAAAGTGAAGTTTAGAGAAGTTCCGAGAATTACAAGGCCAGAATGATACTCAGTACAGAGTCACAGCTCGGTCTCCTTAACACCAAAACCCCATCCTTAATTAGTATTGTATTCTGTTTATTGGCATGGTTGTATGCAAACACCAACAAAAATCTGTTTTAAATATTTCGGGAAGGTGGGACTAAAGAGCATGTTTTATTAACATTTTAACATAAAATAAATGAGTTAATAGAAAGTTGAAGAGCAGGATAGGAACAAAGGCATACTAGGGTTAAAACTTTGGCCACGGATGCCTGTCTAATGGAGCAGCCATCTGAGCCAGGGGGCTCTAATCTTGATTTTGTTCCCATTTACCTGAGTGATCGAAGCAGACCATTAAATCCCTTTGGACTTAGCTCTTTGAAGGGTTGTATAGATCATCCCTAAGTCTCCATACTTAAATAACCCTTGATTTAAGGACATATATGTACATTTTAATATATGAATTTGGCCTAGTAACCTGAAATAAAATTAAAATGAAATTCAGAATTATAGTCCTTTAGCTCAGGAGTGAAGAAACTTTTTCAGAAAGGGGCCAGATAGTAAGTATCTTAAGTTTTGCAGACTACGCAACCTCTGTGGCGACTATTCAACTCACCATGAATGATATCGATGCAAAAATTAATGGACAACAGTGTTGTTCCAATAAGAGTTTATTTATGGACACTGAGATTTGAATTTCATGTGATTTTTCATGCATCACAAAATATTTTTTTTTCTCCAATCATTCAAAAAAATGTAAAAATCGCTCTTAGCTGGTGGGTTATTACAAAAGAGGAGTGGACTGTATTTAGGCCACATCTGGCCACCCTTGGTTTAGCTCATTTGCACACAAGGTAGATTTACATATAAGGCTGATTTTGATAAACTTAATGTAAACCATCCTAATTTGGTAGTTGCTTTTGAGATTTTAGACTTAAGTGCCCATTTATCTAATTTTCCTTTCGTTGACAAGGAGCTCAGGCAGAATTGTGAGATTGTGAGGCCACGAATTGGCATACTGTTTTGTTTGTGGTGTAATCTATTTAAATTTCAGACAAAAGTTTAAGTAGAGAACTAGTTTCTCAAAACCAAAATTAGTCTTTCACTACGTTTGTATACGTATCTAAAACCTTTTGCTGTGAGACTAAATGCTTTTGCTTCACAGTTCTTTCATAATCCATAATCCCATTGAGACAAAGTAACCAATTAGAATAGGCTGTTTTGGATGAAAATTCTTTCTTTAAAAAAATTTGATTTATGCCCCATAAAATAATGTCTATAGTTTAAAAAATACTAATCTTAGGAGTCTTATAAGAAAAGTATCAGATTCCTGCCCTCCCCTCCCCCGCCCATGTTATTTCCCAGATGCACTTGACAAAAGCTGTGTTTTGGTTTTGCTGTTCACCTCTTTTTAAATTCCATGTCTGTATGGCTGTTGGTTGAGTTTTCAATTTTAAACCTTATCCATTGGCCTTCAACTTGCAATGGTGAAGATTTAATTCTTTTACACCCCCCTCCTTATACTTTTTCTTTGCGTATCATCCCCACGTAGCTTTTTACCAGTGTAAGCAGTATTTTATCATTATATTTCTTTTTACTTCTAACTTTTTATTGTTATTCAAGAGTTAATTGTAAAAAGACCCCTAGTTTGGTCCTTGTCATTAATTTATCCCCAAACTCTCTGGGTGAATCGTCCTCAAGATGGAGACACATAAATCCAAGGGTTTGCTTTTGTTACTGTTCTTCAGGCAGGCCCTCTGTTCTTATTCTAACCAGAACTGATTCTCTGCAGCATCTGAATGTATATCTGTCATGGTGGGACATCCTGTTTGCTTTATCCTGGGAGCTCCTCCGGCCTCTCTTCAGGGCTGTGTCACCTATTTTGGAGATGCAAAGACTTCCTTACATTCTTTTAATGGAATGCATTCTCCAGTTGCTTTTTTGGAGAGTAGCGGGAAAGAGGATATGTGGGAGGTAAGCCTTGAGACCCTGATGTGTCCGAAATGTCCTTATTGTACCCTTGTCCTTACACCCAGTAGTTCTTTGGGCTAGGCATAGAGTTCTTGGTTAAAAACCATGTCCCGCGGAATTTAGAAGGTATTGTTTCATCATATTTTAGCTTCAGGATTGCTGTTGAAGTCGGCAAACCTTTCTCATTCCTGATTCTCTTATTTGTGACCTAACTATAAAATACCCCAAGTGGTGTAGAATCTTCTCTTTTATTCTTGACATTTTGAAATTTCAAAGTTTTTGATGCTAGAAACTTTAGCTCTGCGAAATTTCTTGCATTATTTCTTTGTATTTACCCCTCAACCGCCGCTGTTTTCTCTGTTCTGTTTATGTACTCCTGTGGGTCAGAATCTCCTGGATTGATGTTCACATTTTATATTTTTCTCTCCTGCTTTATCTCCCTGACCTTTTTATGTTCTACTTTCTTGGAGGTTTAAAAAAATTCATCTTAACTC